>ML834762.1:0-15991 GCA_009831015.1 Picea engelmannii
TGTATTCTTGTTTGGTTATTAACAACCACAATTCTTCTTCCAATTGGTTGATGATAAGCTTAAGTATTGGGTTCAAGTACCAATTATATTTGCTTCTTCTTGTATATGCATTGTCCTGGAAACATAGCAGTACAATCAAAATTGAACCCGCACATTTTATCATGATAGCATCTCAACCTCTAGAACATTGAGAGATCTAGTTCATGTGGGTATCTACATGAAAATGAGTTTCACTGAAGACAGAGTTCTCAATGCTAGGGTATTTGCAAAGCCTTGATTTTTATTGGCCTTTCTACTATTATGTTGTTAGAAGATTGATGTGTGAAATTTACACCCAAGAATAGACAGTTTGTAGATGGAGATATGTGTATAATACATAGAAACCAAGACCAATATTGTAATTCCATAAAGAATATGTTTTGGTGAAGTGAGTGGGTTATAAGTCCCTCATTTATGGATCATAAGACATCAAAACAATTGAATCCTTGATTGTGATGCAGATGCCAAAATATTGCAAACCTAGCATGGGTAAAGAAAAGAGAGAGAGGTTGCAAAACCTATAAGTTTCCAATGCATCAAATTTATAACCAGAGGATGGAAAAGATGGAGAAGAAACTTGAGACCTCTATTAGATTTCTGACATTGATAAAGAAGATATTTGTTGAATTCTAAAACTCCCTTAGTGCGGTTATGGCATTTTGGGACAAGAGAAGAGTTCAATGTGTACACTTGGGAGAGAAGGACATCCAATTGGAAAATTGGTAAGAGGACAACTTCACTCATATGATGACTTGGGTAAAACAAGAGTTGGTAGAGAAGGAGGAGGTCGACCCCATCTACTGTTCATGCATTTTTTTGTCTCAATTCCTTCCTCTATTGCTGCTACTTTCACCTCCTCGCCTGTTTTATGTGGGTATTTCTCATTATTCTTTCCCCTAACTCCTTTCCATTATCATTTGGTGGTGTTTTCCTTAGTTGTACTTCTAGGAGGGATTCTTTCTTATTTTGGGAGGTGGTAGGAGGGTGAGCTTCTTTATAATGGATCCACTCTATAAAATCATGCATCATCTAGTCAAATTCAGTAGTTTTTTTAGTAGGGGGGGTGAACGTAGACTATAGATATGGATTTATAACCACATGGGAATAAATATATTCCCCTGGCCCCAAACCCATGGCTCTTTCATTCACCTCAATGGGTTGAGTGATGCCCTAGCCTTCTTTTCCCAACCATAAAATACTTGAAAATCCCATGGCTTGCACGATGTGTGCAACCTTTGGCTACTTGGGGACCTCTTGTGGAGCCGATGTGGTGGCCTCATTTGCTAATACACATGTTCCCTATTCTACCCTTTCCTTATACCATTTAATGGGCACTATTTCACCCATGGCCTCCCCTATTTATTATCATTCTCTTTTATTCTCATCATCATCATCATCAAGTGCCTCATCATACATCCTGGAGAATTCCTCATATTCTAGGATGCCATGATAGGGAATTCCTTCAGCCTTGAGGAATTTTCTCATCCACCACTAGGCCCCCATCTTGTGTTTTTGGAAGTTGTAATCTAAGACTTATTTTCTTCTCTCCTCTATCAATGCAGTAAACTTTGTATGCTCCTTTGGGACCACAACTTATTTAGGCATGTAGAAGGTGTAATAGACAAGAACCCCTAGTTTCTTAGGTTTCGTCTCTAGGAATTCCTAATATATTCTATGGGAAAGGTCAGCATCTGATTTTACAATGGCTTCCACCTCTTCCCATCACTCTTTATTTTCCAACCTCTTCTTCTACATTGATCTATGTTCATGGTATTGAGGACCTGGCTTCTTCTTTCCTTTCTTAGTCGCTATCACAAAGTGGGGGTCATACCTCCTATGATGGTCCTAAGGAAAATTGAGCTTCTTTAATATTTGGAATGCCTCCTTTACACCCATCATGTCGTTTATAGCGTGCCCTCCCATGATTATGGGAAAACAAATCCTTCCCTTTTTCTTTGACTTGAGGAAATGAACCTTATCAATATCTATCAACTGTCTGACGTATTCCAACACAAAGACCCTTGGCGTGAGCAGCTTGGGAAGTATATATGAGGTTGATTCCTTACCATACATAGTTATTACCATAAATAAAACCCCTAGGAACCAATATACATTCTTATGTGTTGGAAAATTGGTTGTAATTTATGTTAACCCTAAAAGAAGCCTCGGAGCAAGTTTGGAAGCTTCTAGAAGTGATGGGTGTATTTTAAGAAGTCTCTAAAGTGGTCCCCTTATGGTGTAGCTTTAAGCATGGCCCTCATGGGAAGACGCTTTGAATAATTCTACAAGAAACCCAGAAAATATGGTTAAGTGGTTCAATGGTTAAGAATCCCCAGAGGTGTGATCATGAAGCTCGAAGTTGATTGAATAAAATGAGTATGAAGGAATATGAAAATGCATACAAAACATCCATTGATTGATAGTCCTCGTCAACTCATGTCCAATGGTAGGTGGCAAGCCATGTGGTTCCTCACAATTGAGGAGATATGGCCTCTTAAAGATGAAGCCTATAAGTATGGTCAAGAAGCCCTGAATCTAAGGTCAAGAAGTTATAAGTTGTTCCTAAACTCAAGTAAAGGAGAAAACGTTGTTGCAAACAAGAAGTTACAAGTCGACTCAAGGTCAAGTAAAGAACATGCTTGGGAGGGTATAAATACACATTAATAACCTCTCATTTTCATAATTCAATATTTTCATCTCTTAGCACAATATTGGAAGTGAATTTCATACTGAATATGAAGTGAAGAAGGGCAAAAATCCAAGGGAAGATGAAGTCTTTTGATGATGTGTTCTAAGGCATGTTTTTTAAAGGTCATCTTACCATTTTTGTTATAACATTTTTTATAGAATGATTCATATAGTGAAACTTTGAGGATGTTGATAAGCCATATCAAGGTACTTGTGATATGAATTTCATATTTTGGTTCATTTTACATTTGGAGATACACTATGTGGAAGATAAGGTTTTTTACTAGTCCTGTAACTAGTCTCAACCAAGTGTTCCAAGTAAAATAGTCATAATGTCTTCATAGAGGATACAAATTATATGAGACCAATTACATTGTAAATATTACAATCCAAATTATTTGTTGCGTGAGTTTTAGAATCAGATATCAAATATTGAGCATGTGGCATGATGTACAAGTTTGCTCTCCAGAATAGTCCAGAATTCAGAAAGGTATGTCATTTTCGCTATAACTCTTTTTTAGGGAAGATTCAAGATTAAAAACTTGGAGAAATTTTATACAAGATATCAAAGAATATTGGGTACACATTCTATACCTTGATTCATTACAGGTACAGAGTTATACTTGTTGAAAGCTAGGGTTTGTGACTAATCTAAAAGCTAGTCCCAAATAGGTGTTCGAGACAAAACATTTATATTTGAAGCTTGGTAAGTCCAAATTTAATTCTACTTGTTGCATAAGAAGGAGAACATATCCTAATATTTGAGGTAGAAGTTTCAAAATCAGAAATGGAAAATTGAGCTTGTGGTGAATCTTACAAGTTTTCATATTTGAGGTATGGTTTTGAGCAACTTTGTATGCAGATTTAAGAAGTGATGTTGGGATTTATATGTGGACCCATGTGGATCTAGGATTTCTATGTGGACCCAATTTGGTGATGTTGATGTATAAGTTGTGGTGTATCTAGTTTTGATGATATTGATGTATCAGTTATAGTGTATAATTTTGATGATGATGATGATATATCAGTTGTGGTGGATCTAGTTCTTTATGATGATGATGTATAAGTTATGGTGTATCTAGTTTTGATGATGTATCAATTGTAGTGGGGCTAGTTTTGATGATGGTGATATATCGGTATTAGCGAAATTAATAGTGACAGGTTGATTCTCTCATTTATATTTAAGGGTGGCAAGGTGGTGCAAGGCAGGAGACCAAAGTCTCCTTCGGGGTGGTGCCTAAGAAACAAGGGTGTTTGGGTGGTGCACAAGAAGATTGGTGTCTTCAAATATCAGTATGGTGGTTTCAAGGGAGTTGGATCTTCCTTTGAGTTGGTGATCATAAAAATAGGGGGTTGGAGCCTCCTTCCAATGGAGCTAGAGAATATAGGGACTTGGAGCTTCCTTTGGGTCGGAGCCTATAAACTAGGGGGTTGGAGCCTCCTTCTAGTTGGAGCTGGAGAATCTAGGGAGTGGTAGCTTCCTTCATGTTGGAGCCTATAAACTAGGGGGTTGGAGCCTCCTTCCAGTTGGTGATGGATAATCTTGGAATTTGGTGCTTCTTGTGAATTTAATATTCAAGATATATATTAAAGTGTTATGTGTTTTTCTCCCATTTGGGTTTCCACATAAAATTTATGTGTATTGTGTATCTGCGGTTACATGTTTATGATATCTTGAATTCAATCATAAGTGATAAGTTGTTGAAAACTTAATGTTTAAATGCTGTGATTAAAAATGGTAAAAAGTGACTAATACCAATTCACCCCCCCCCCTCTCTCAGTATTAGTGAATATTCCAACAATTTGTATCAGAGTGGGTCCTTCAGAAACAGTCTAACCATTGGAAGGCAAATCATGGAGTGCATGGATAATGGAACGCCATTATTTTATGGTCAAGACTATGAGATATGGAGCTCAAGAATGAAAGTATTTCTAGAGGCACGGCGTTTTGACATTTGGCACTCAGTTGTTACAGGATACATCAATTCAAAGAAACCTCTGAAGAATTTAGCCAAGAAGGAATTAAAAAGGAACAACAAGATAGAAATGGATACCATTATGGATGGATTACCTAATTCGGTAAAGGTGAAAGTGGGGCAATGTTCATTAGCCAAAGATATTTGAGATAAGCTACATAATCTATACTCTAAGGGATCTCTTCTTGTAATCACAGAGCCATAACATGTCAATTAGAATAAAGAATATGTTGAGACAAATCAAAAATAAAGAAGTTCATCATGTAAGATAGATCCAGAAGAAATTGGAAATTTTATGGTAGAGCATGACAAAGAATATTATGAAGAAGGTAAAGTGGATCTTGAGGTAGAACTAATCAGTGCTTTAAGTGAACTAAAAAGATAAAGGAGGGAAAACAAGTCCCTCAAGGAAGAATTGCTCAAGCTAAAGAAGGGTTCTCAAAACCCTAACAAAATTTTTGAATAAGCTCGACAGATCATCATAAATCTAAAGGTTTAGCTGGAAGAAGCCAAAGTGATTTAAGAAACACACAAAAATCAGTTGGAATAAAAGAAGAAAATAAACAAGTGTTTGGAAGATGAAATAGTATTACAAAGAAAAGAACTTGAAAAGGTGGAAGAAGAAGTTGCTCGCTTAAAAATCAAGGCAAAGGAAGCAAAAGAGAGAGAAGATATTTTGACAATTCATCTTAAGGAAATATTTGAGGACTTAAACAAGATTGAAGAATAATTTAGTCAAAAAGAAAGAAGTCTTTAAGAAGAAATCAACTCCTTGAAAACCCAACTTGAAGAAGCAAAGGGAATGGAAGAAGTATTGAAGATCCATATGATGAAGAAAGAAGAAGATTGTGATAATCTTGAAGAAGAAGTCGGCATATTAAGGGTTGAAGTTGTTGTCAAGATCAACAAGAACATGAAGAGCTATCAAGTACTAGAAGATATTCTCAATTTTCAAAGGTCACCCTTCAATAAAGCAGGTCTTGGATACATTGGTGAGGCCTCATGCAAAGAATATGCAAATTCCAATCATAGCAAGAGCATTGAAGAGAGAGGAAGATCCACACAACTAGTAATGAATGTTGAAGAGAAGTTTTCCATCTCACCAAAAAATAAGAATGAAGAGAAGGCTAAGAATTATGCAGAAATTCTAAAAGGAGGGGATCATGATCTGCAAGAGTCAAAGAGGAATGAATGTAGAATACTTTCTACCTTTAGGAATCAAAGAAGCTTCATTCATCATGAATGAAACAACAAAAGAGAATATCATGATTAGCAAAGGCATGAATGAAAAAGGACTACATCACAAAGAGGATCATTGGCTCCCAGGGATCAAAGTTTATTTCCTAGCTATTGTTTTACTTGTAATAACTTTGGACATAAAGTTGTAGATTGTGGATCATATGGAAGAAATATTCAAGAAAGATATGTTTATGTGGCACCCTACAATATTGAATGTAACAAATGCCACAACTATGGACATATATCTTGTGATTGTAGAATCATGATGAAGTCTTCCTTAAAGGAAAACAATGATATCATATATAATAAGGTTTGGAGAAGAAAGAAAAAACAAGAAGAAGAGGTGAATGAAGAACTCTGAGATATCATACTCACGGGATTTACATAATTGAAAAATCATGATGAATCTACATGTAAAGAGGGAGATGTTAGAATTCAGAATGATGATCCTTTAGCAGAGAGGGATTATGTATTTTTCTAAGCATTCTGGCTTGGAGACTCTCAGTAGTGTGAATATTGAAGAGGGAGCTATTACATATTCGAGAACTATCTTTCAGGAAGTCTGAAGTGTTTGTAATATTTTGGGAAAGCATATTCTAAATGGCCTAGTGGCAGAGGTACAGAATGTCTCATGAAATATTGCTTGATTAAGGAGCGGGTTTCAGAACATCATTGGCACACATTTGAGGCAGAGATTCACGATTGTATAAGGCAGGGATATATTCAGTACAAATTCGAGAATGTGTACTTGTTGCAAATTTACACAGCTTGATTTAAAGATAGAGAAAACCAATGGACATATTTGACTCAGCTTGAGAAGCAGGAATATTTGGTGACCATTTGCAGTAGATCCAGAGAAGTCTTTAGAACAGTGAAGTGGCAGATTAATTAGCATTGTGTATAGTTGAGTAGCAGAGTCATGGAAATTTTTGTGACACTTGGACAGAGATGAATTCATGACATATTTGACAGGTCTAGAAGACAATACTTGACATGAACCATAGAAGATACATGACTCATTGGCATTCTCATCAAGAGGATTGTTCAGTAAAGCATATTGACAAGTAGAACCAGCTAGTCATAGGAAGACAAGCCATGAGAGGGACAACAAGACAAGAGGAGAGAAACCATCAAGAGGAGTTATATTGTCAAGGGGAGATTGTTTAATGATTATGTCATTGATGTCAGCTTAGTTATGAAGACTTGAATACAAGTGATGAAGGAACCTTGAAATGAATGATTTTAATATACATTAGTGGGTTACAATAATAGGAATTACCAATGGAAAAGAAGCCCCGAAAGAGAGGAAAGGAAGCATATACATGTATCCCCACATTGATATACATGACATCTTGCAAAGAATAAAGGGGGAGAGAGATTGTCAAAAGAAGGTATATTGACAGAGGGAGCTATCCTTTTCCATTGATGTCAAAGGGGGAGATAAAAATCATAAGCATGAAGACAGGGGGAGAAATGGTGATAGCAGTAGCATGAGTGTTGACATCAATGCCAAAGAGGGATATTGTTGGAAAATTGGTTGTCATTGATGTCAACCCTAGAAGAATCCTTGAAACAAGTTTGGAAGCTTCTAAATGTGATGGGTGTATTACTCTCCAAAGTGGTCATGTTGTGGCGTATATTTAATCATGGACCTCATGGGAAGATGCTTTGAAGAATTCTACAAGAAGCATTGGAAATATGGTTAAGTGGTTAAGAATCCCCAAAGGTGTGGTCATGAAGCTAGAAGTTGATTGAAGAAAAATATTATGAAGGACATTAGAAATTCATGCAAAAAATCCATTGGTTGATAGTCCTTGTCAAGCCATCTCCAACAATAGGTGGCACTCCACGTGGTTCCTAATGGTTGATGAGTTATTCCCTCTTAAAGATGAATCCTCAAAGTATGGTAAATAATCCCTTGATCTAAGCTCAAGAAGTTATAATTTGGCCCTAAAGTCAAGTAAAGGAGAAAAAGTTGTTGCAAATAAGAAGTTACAAGTCAAATGAAGGTGAAGTAAAGAAGGTGCTTGGAAGGGTATAAATACACATTAAGAACCTCTCATTTTCATCATTCAATCTTGTGATCTCTTAGCACAATATTGGCATCAAATTTTAGAGGGAAGATGAAGTGAAGAAGGGTGAAATTCCAAGGGAAGATGAAGTCTTGTGATGATGTGTTCTAAGGTATGTTTTTTAAAGGTCATCTTACCATTTTCACTATAAACTTTTTTCTAGAATATGGTGTGTCCAGTTTTGATGATGATGATATATCAGTTGTGATGGATTTATCTTTTGATGATGATGATGTATCAGTTATGGTGTATATATTATTGATGATGATGATGATGCATCATTTGTGGTGGAGCTAGTTTTGAGGATGGTGATATATCAGTATCAGTGATAGTAATAGTGATAGGTTGATTCTCTCATTTATATTTAAGGGTGGTAGGGTGGTGCAAGGAAGGAGATCGAAGTTTCCTTTGGGTTAGTTCCCGAGAAACAAGGGTGGTTGGGTGGTGCATGGGAAGATTTGTTGGATTACTGAGAGGGGGGGTGAATCAGTAATGAGCAATTTATACAACTTATTAATCCTTTTAACCACAATGTATATTCCTTTATCTTATTCAACAATGGTCATTAGTTCATCATTAATATGTTATTGCATCATATAACATTAACATTCATCAGTGCATAATAAAAAATAATAAACACATCCACATGATGTATAATACACCAGTATTTTACATGGAAACCCAATGTGGGAGAAAACCACATAATGTTTTTCTTATATGTCTTTAAGAATTACATTCAAGGAAGCACCAACTTCCAATTCTCCAGCTCCAACTGGAAGGAGGCACGAACCCCCTATATTTTCAATATACAACATGAGGGAAGCTCCAACTCCCCAATTCTTGTTCTACAACCAGAAGGAGGCTACAACCCCCTATGTTCTCTGGCTACAACCACCTATCCTTACCCCATCCTGCCACACTAAAATACAAGTGTCAAATAAAGGGTAAACATGTACCAACAACATGTAACCAACCTATGCCATTGTCTTGTAAATAAATTGTACTTGTACTCAGCTTGTACCAACAAGTACGTGACTTGTTTATGTTGCATCACGCGTATGTACATGCCCTTTCTATATTACAGCTCATGTATGTACGCGGCCTTTCTATATTTCATCCTATGTACACATTCAAAAATCTAGGATTCTCACTTTTCTGAAACTCAGACCCTTTGTTGCCTTTGTCACATCAACCTGCAACATGTCCCAACCTGTACCAATCAACTTGTATTATCAACCATATACATCAATCGCTCACACAACATGTACCATTACAAGTGCATCAACTATGCACATCACAATACCTCATAACCATCACCAAGACCAAGATGTGATTTTACTGATATATCAAGATATCTATGCCACACCATCCATATACCATGTGTCAACAATACTACTAGAAAGTGCCTCTAGACATGTACCAATAATGTACCAATCATGTGTCACAAATCTACTAGAAAGTGCCTCTAAACATGTACCAAGCATGTATCAATCATGTGTCACAAATACTAGAAAGTGCCTCTAAACATGTACCAATCATGTGTCACAAATACTACTAGCAAGTGCCTCTAAACATGTACCAAGCATGTATCAATCATGTGTCACCAATACTACTAGCAAGTGCCTCTAAACATGTATCAAGAATGTACCAATCATGTCTCACTACTAGCAAGTGCCTCTAACAATGCACCACACATGTATCGATCATGTATCAACAACACTACTAGAAAGTGCCTCTAGCAATGCACTACACATGTACCAATCATGTATCAACAACACTACTAGCAAGTGCCTCTAACAATGCACCACACATGTACCAATCATGTATCAACAAGACAAACTATGACTCATCAAGATGTACCAACATCACCATACCATGCACCATATGTATGTGCCAACTCAATAACTATATGTCCCAACATGTATCTCAACCATATACCAAAGACATATACCAATATAACCAACAAAAGTCCTCTATCAATACATCATACAATCCATGATCCAAATACCATAAACCCTTACATCAAACCATGTGACAAAACCGCATTGTTATGTAGCCTCAAGTGTGTAACAATCATATATCAATACCACTAACAAAATCCTCTCACAATGTACCATAAGATATACCAATAACACTCACACATGTACCAGCCATATACTACAACAAATCTGCCTCAAACTAACCAACAATTGCACTATCATTTCACAACCCAAAACCCTCAACCATGTACATCAAAGGCATCCAAGACATACCTTAAGAATGTGCCATATCATCCAAGATTCAAGCTTCAACCAAATACATAAATGACATACCTTTACTCATGATAACCTATAGAATGTTGACTTGGGAACTTGCTTCAGACTTCAGGAACCTAGTACTAACATCCACTCAATTTTTTTCATGAGTTTTTTTCAAATGTACATTACATTTTCATGTACGGCACATGTACATACGTTACCTCTTCTACTTTCAACCCATGTATGTACCCTACCTTTCTACAGTCAGTTTGTGTATGCCTCAAAAAATAGGTTTTTTTCAGTATTTGTGCAGCTCTAAAACTTTCGACGTCAACCTTCCTTTTCTACCTCAGACTTGTGTAACTTGATGTATTATATGTACCTGCAATAGACCTTTGAAAAAATAGATATTCAATGATATTCAAATAGGTATGGAAAGTGCTAATGGGAGATCCTTGATCTCTTATTTATACTTTCCAAGTATCTTCCTCAAGGGGTTACCTTCTAACTAACTTAACCTAATTTCCTTCTTTTATGGATAACCCACTTCTAACCACTTGTCCACTTACAACCACTTTATCCAAAAATAGTAATCTCTCAACTTCTTGTTGCAACCAGTTTATTATTTAAATAATTTGTCTTTGCAACCACTTTGATTACTTTATTATTTAAATAATTTCTCGTTGCAACCACTTTGACTACTTTATTATTTAAATAATTTATCTTTATTCACAACCTCTTCTTGCAACTAACTTTTCTATAATTAGTCAATTCATAACGTATTTTCCCGTAACTAACTTATTTTTGCAACCATTTTATTATTTAATTTATTTCTTGGTCAACCACTTTGACTATTCAATCTTATCATCACAACTACTTTACCACAATTACCAAACTCACAACTTCTTGTTGCAACTAGTTTATTTTTAATTATTTTCTTAATGAAACAACTATACCCATGATTAACTCCTAGTTATCATCAATTTGACTAGTACACTTCTTCTAGGAGCTTCTATAATAATTTACTTCTTTGACCTTCTAGGATCTTTTAGATAACTCACGAGGGTTCTCCAACTTCACATGGCCATAACTCTCTAATCATGAGGAGTTATGTGACATTCCACATATCACCATAAATGGCATGACATGTACTATCCATATAGAATAGTATTACTTGCATATTCATTGATATTCATGCCTTTATACCTCAAACAAAATTGTATCCCTTACCCATACCTTTGTGCTACCATAATTCACTAGCAGACTTCTCCAAGGGTTGACATAAATCACTAAGGGTTGACATCAATCTACGATATTACTCTCCAAGGGTTGACATAAATCACTAAGGGTTGACATCAATCTACGATATTACTCTCCAAGGGTTGACATCAATCACAACCAATAGTCCAAACCAATTGTCCATCAACCTAAGCCAACTTTATGACAAGATTAGTGTCTTCAGATAGCAGGTTGGTGCTTACAGGGGAGTTGCAGCTTCCTTTGAGGTGGAGCCTCCTTTCAGTTGGAGCTAGAAAATCTAGGGAGTTGGACCTTCCTTCATGTTGGCGCCTGTAAAATAGGGGGTTGCATACTCCTTCAAGTTAGAGCTAGAAAATCTAGGGAGTTGTAGCTTCCTTCAGGTTAGATCTTGTAGACTAGGGGGTTGGATCCTCCTTCCAGTTGGTGTTGGAGAATATTGGAAATTGGTGCTTCCGGTGAATGTAATATTCAAGATATATATTAAAAGTGATATGTGGTTTTCTCCCATTTGGGTTTCAATGTAAAATTATTATGTATTGTGTATCTATGGTTACATGTTTATGATATATTAAATGCAATCATAAGTGATAAGTTGTTGACAACTTAATATTTATATGTTGTCATTAAAAATGGTAAAAAGTGCCTAATACTGATTCACCCCCCCCCCTCTCAGTATTAATGAATATTCCAACATTTTTTTCTTTTCCAAGTTGCAGGTAAGGCCTGATATCATCAAGCATCCTTTTAGGATCGCTTCCCAGTATCACTGATAAATCTGCATACATGAAGTGGATAATATACTTGGCAAGGGATGACTTAGATTATCCCTTCTTCACCTAGGGTAAGCAATCTATACAACTGGTAGGTATACCCTCATGGAACTACTGCAGGTTTAAGTGGTTGAGGTGGAAACTTTGGTAAAAGATGAAAAAATACACCAATTAGGAGGAGTATTTGAATACTCTTTTTTGTTTCAATATTACTTAGATGTTGCCTGATGCCAACAGCCAATGCATATGCATATCTAAATGGAGCAGGATGTCCAATGTAAAGGTTCATTATTGCTACCATGCCTTCATTAACAATGGTTTATACATCCATTCCCAACATTAGATTGAACATAATATAGGATCTTGGGCCCATTTGGCCAAGTTCTTCATCCTCCAGGGGGTGGGAGGAACTTTTGTTGCCCCCTATTTGTAAACTAGCCTCTTGAAAATAACACCTTTATAATCTTGATTTAGGCCTCTAAATATGTTGTTTTGAACTTCATGTGAGAGCACAAATGTACCTAGGGAGGTGGCGAGCATGGTGGATATGGTTTGGGCAATGATGACAAATATTGAAATACATTCATCTGAAGACACGAAAATTGAGGTTGTTGGGTTAAAGTGCTTGGAGCACAGTTCGAAAAACTCTAGGAAGGGGTAGGTATCATGGACCAAGTGTTGAGCCAATCCGTAGGTCCAGTGGAGATGGTTTTTTATTCCTTTCACGAAATGACCATAGGAAACTCCAATTAGTTGGTGGGGGGTGGACATGGTAGTCTATGGGGTGGCCACTTGGGTGAATTCATAAATGAATGAGGGGGGTTTATAGGATGAGATGTCATTGGTATCGAAGTGATGACTTGTGGAACAAGAGGATGAGTCCCTGGAGGTAGCCTTGGAATCCTTAGTAACCTTCAGCATGATGAATTACTTCAAAGAGGTAAATGGAAGAAAAGGGGGAAAGGATAACTAGGTTTATATGACTTTTAAGCAAAGAACTTTGAATATTGACTGAATCTAAGCCTGAGCTTGGCTATTGATTTCTTATTTCCCATTAGTGCTTGTCTTAGTTTTTCTCACCTAACCTTGCTTACTTACCGTGATTACATTTGTTGGGTTAAGTGTTGGTTGGGTCAAGTTCTTGCCACCATAAAATTAGGGCATTTCTCTCCTAACTAGGGCATCGAATCCAATTACTACTAGTCAACTTATGTGTGTGTGGGTTATCCTAAGGCATTGGACATATCACTGGTCTACATGGAGACACTCTTGATAAAGGAAGGAAGGAACGAGATTGATTTTCACCAACAATGTCTCGGGGCCAACCCCCCTACCACTCTACTTATGGTTACTCTCCTACCAATTGTAAGTATGCATACATGCTTTATTTACACATCCTTATTCATCAAATCACCTACTCTTTTATATGTATTATGTTCCACCGTGCTACCCAATAAATACCCCCTTGAAGTACTAAATGTGTTCACTCACGCCTGCATAATAGGAAATACATTCTTCGTTGGGTTACTATATTTCAAGCATATTGATTATAGATATCATTTTTGGTGCCTTCCTATTGAGAGGGAAATAATCAGCAGAAACCTTTGATATTGATTACTGCCCTAACAGGTAGGCTTCACTTTCCTAATAGTCATTAGTACATCCAACAACATCAGCGATCCAATCCACCAATCAGCCAGACATACAAGGAACCATGTCCTATTTTTCTAGCCCATAAACCACAATCCATCCACTAGCGTCAGCAAGCCAATCCACCAATCAACCAGACATACCACCCAAGGAACCACCTCCTTAAAGTACTAAATATCTTATATTATCACTCACTCACAAAAATATTTTATTTTTGTACTAACTGCACTAGTTTGCTTCTATTCAAATAAAAATAAAGGCTCTAGACATTCCCATAGGGTTATGTCCTAGTTTTTGGGGACCTAACAACCTTCCATGCAAACACAGAATTGCCCTCAACTAGTAACAGACTTTCTTTACTTTTTGTGTTAGCACTTTCCCAATTATAGACCATGCCTTTGACAAGAACCAGGCCTAGTAAATGTCCCATGTGGTAGAGATTGTGGAGATGGCCCAGTACCAATTGATATTTAGGATATGGTGGAGAAAGATTACCTCAACCCCTCCCTATCCTCAAGTTAGCCAAGGAGCACAGTTACATCACTATTTTAGTCAGTTAGTTAGATTTATAGCTCACCTTATCAGGCTT
This sequence comes from Picea engelmannii, assembly GCA_009831015.1. NCBI lineage: Eukaryota > Viridiplantae > Streptophyta > Pinopsida > Pinales > Pinaceae > Picea > Picea engelmannii. The sequence goes on from ML834762.1 coordinate 14,521, forward strand.
TCATTATTCATTTACTCCTTGAAACACCTCTAGACTTCTAAGTCTTAATTACACTATACTACAAAGCCTCTACCTATAATTTAATTTTATATACAAGTTCACACAAACATATATCCTGCAGTCAAGCACCCAACTATGTCTCATTAACACACATTTTAGTTACCCCCTCTTCCTTTCGGGTTACCCTACACCTTCCCTCTCCTTCAAGTTACCCTCTAGTTACCTTCCTTCAATACCATTAGTTAAAATCCTTTAGTTAACTTCCTCAAGCCCTACCTCAGTATAACTAGAAGCAAGTAGATTGATTTCACACAAAAAAATATTTTCAAGTAGTAAAATAATGACATTCACATAAGGTAAGCTACTTATGCATGTGGAATTGAGTAGTTACTCCTCCTTAACAATCTACCACTCCCAAATAACAACATTCCATAGGTAACGTTCTTGCTAGACGATAAGTTTTTCTCGTACTTCACAAGAAGAGATTGGTACTCGAACTTTTGATATTCTCTTACCTCAGTAAAGGAACTTATTTCTCTTATCTAGAAACACACCTATAAAGAAAATTAGTATATATTTATCATGCTTGCTTCTATAATTAGACAAAGCAACCTAGCTTCTATGTTAACTCAAATATATATCAAATATTTTCCAAAGGGAGAGATTTTTTTACTTTATCTATGTATACATCACATTAGAATTCCCAAAAGAATCATTTTCATGGCCTTAACCGCGAAGAGGAGAACTCCTCTACATACCACTCCCCCACATAATTCAATACATAGAAAAGGACAATGTTAGTTTCTCGGACTTCCCATCTATTTACATTGATTAAGCCCAAACAATGACATTATTTATCTTGGCCTTCTTATCGGTTAGTCGGATAATCCTTTACTGCAAGCATGAGACCGTGAAAGCCCCTTCGGGCCTTGAGATACTTTATTTACCACGGAATTCATTAGATCGGTCAGCCATTATGTCTACCAAGTGTTTGGAAGAAAATTTTCTCTCTACCACTACAATCCATTAGATCCCCTATGGTGACATTCCCTACTTATTGGTTCTATAGTACAGTTACTTACTTTATTATGAACTCATTATGCATTGGTTCCTACTAGATAGTTACGAGGATTCCCCTAGTTATAGGGTCTTCTGACATACAATTGGTCGTTAGCCAAATGGAGTTTGTACTTGGTCACAAGGGGAGTTTGTAATTGGTCCCTTCATTTTTAATTATAGACATTGCATAGGTATGTTCTAGAGTTATAGGGAACTGTGGGTTAGCTAGATAACTCCAGGGATTCCCCTAGTTCCAGAGAGCCAAGGAAAGGTTTGAAATTTCTCCTCTCTTAGATAGGTTCTTTATATCGCTTGTATCCCAACTCCCAAGAAGAAGTTGTTTCTCGCTTCATTCGTCATTATTTCCTTATTTTCTTAGTCAATATACCCGCTCAACAAGGTTCTTTCTACC
>ML834762.1:20570-33496 GCA_009831015.1 Picea engelmannii
AACCCTAGACATCCAAAAACCTAACCCTAGGAGATGAAACGCCAAAAGTCATGTGGGCCCCGTTTGGGTAAGCTAGTACATCAACTTCCCGGGGTCGTAACTTTTGCATACGATCTCCGTTTTAGGCGTGTGATAGCCCGTTGTAAAGGTATGATCGAGGAGATTCATTTTGGGGGCTCAATCATTCATTTACCTATAATTGAGGAGATATATACCAAAAAACCTTCATTTAGGCCCTCAAAATGGCCCCAGAAGTAAAAACTGCTAAAAATAGTAAATTGCCAAAAATGTCAGAAAATTGTTTTGAGCTAGTTGGAAAAGGTGGGTGGCCACCGATATCCATCTAGACCAATCCTCCCTCCTTAGGAAGAAATGGTCTCCATTGTGTTGAGGTCCCCCATTAGATGAGGAAATTTCTGTTGAATTTGGCCCCGGGTGAGCCACTTGCCTTGGTGCAAGAGTTGCCCTGCTTTGACAACTCGATAAAGCTAGATCCTTTGTTATTGAGTGCCCCTGATCTATCTGTCCACAATCTGATCATTGGATGCTTTTTGTATGCAGTCGGGGTTGAGCTATGTTGGTGTCAATTTTTCTGCTACTTCTGAGGTGTCCAATAATGGTGGGAAATAAGGGTGAAGGAGATCCACGGTGAACATTGGGTGCAGGCCAAGGAAAGGAAGAATGTTGATCTCAAAAGCATTATCCCCCATGGCCTTAGTGATAGTGTATGGTCCATAATGGAGTGGGTGAAGCTTTCGATGGGGTCATGTAAAGCGTTCTTTCTGCAAGTGCAACCAAACTTTGTCGCCCACCTGAAACTTATGTAGCACCCGATGTTGATCATGGTGTTGTTTGTACTTGTCATTGGACTTCTGTAGGATATCCTGAACCTGTTGGCAGATGTGCTAGATCCGCTCAATGAACTGGGTGTCTTTGTCAGCTTCAGTTGGAGCAGGAGATGAGTCAGTCGAGGTGACCGCAAGGGGAAGTGAAACATCTATGGGACCCAATGGTTGGAATCCCAACCCCACTTGAAAGGGGTTGTGGCCAATTGAGCTATGCAAGGCTTGATTGTAACTATGCTAGACATAAGGAAGGCTCTCATCCCATGTGTGAGGGTTCTTTGAATTATACATGCGAAGGATATGCACAATCATTCAATTTACAACCTCGGTTTGGCCATCTATCTGGGGGTGGAAGGTCGTGGATTTGGTGAGCTTGGTGTCCAGCAGTGACCAGAGGCTCGACCAGAATGTGCTGAGAAATCGACTATCCCGATATGAGACAATGGTTTGTGGTATTCCAAAATGTACCCAGACTCGTTCAAAGAAGAGCTTGGCAGTGGCCTCTGTTGTGATGCTCTTCTTGTAGGCAACCAGAATCGCCATCTTAGAAAAGTGATCAACAACCACAAAAACACAGTCATTTCCCCGCTTGGTGGATGGGAGGCCCGACATGTATTCCATTGAGATGGATTCCCATGGCCTGTCAAGAGTAGGAAGAGGGGTGTACAAGCCCTGTTTCTTAGTGGTCAGTTTGGTAATAGCACAGGCAATGCAGGACCTGATATACTTGCCAACCTCCTGTCGAAGTTTCGGCCAGTAGAAATGTTTCTATAGCATCGCCATTGTCTTTTCGACACCAAAGTGTCCTGCCACCTGACTGTAGTGGGCTTCCCAGATCAGATTCGCTCGCTCACTTGATGGAACACAGATATGGCCCAGACGACACAAAAACCCATCCTAAAGATGGAAATTATCGACAACTACATTTGCACCCAATGATTGGTAGGTGGTGGCGAAGTCAGGGTCTGTCTCATAGAGTTGGGGACATCCAGATGTCTCATGGCCATAAGAGTCTAGCACTGTGGTGAGTGTCGCGACTGGTGGTCTACTGAGGCAATCAGTGACGCGATTGGTGCTTCATGTTTTATACTTGATGTTGAGGTGGAATTGCTGCAAGTATGTGGACCACTTTTGATGGCGGTCATTTTGCATTTTTCCCTGTGTCTGCATGAACTGTAGTGGATTATGATCAGTGTGGATGACTATCTCCTTCCCAAGAATGTAATCTCTCCACTGGTGACATGCTTGCACAATGGAGTACATTTCTTTGTTGTAAGTAGGGTACTTACGGACAATATCTGACAGTGTCTCACTATGATAGGCCACGGGGTGGTCGTGCTGAGTGAGAACAGCGCCCACGGCATAGTCTGAAGCATCTGTCTCGATCTCAAAGGGATGTTGCAGGTCTGGTAGTGAAAGTACTGGGGCTGAGCACAAGTGTTGCTTCAAATCATCGAACACTTGTTGTTGAGACTGGACCCACGCAAATTTTGCCTTACCCCCACCCCTGTTTATTTGGCTGAGGGCCCATGCAATATGGGAGAAACCCAACATGAACCTGCGGTAGAAATTAGCAAGTCCCAAGAAGCTCCGAAGCTCAGTGAGTGTTTTTTGGGTTGGCCAGTCATGGATGACTTGGATCTTGGCTGGATCCACATGTACGCCATGCTGATCAATGATGTAGCCCAGGTAATGGACCTTGTCCATGCCGAAGGAGCATTTTTCCAGGTTGGCGTATAGCTTGTGCTGCCGCAGGGTGTGCAAAACCTGTTGAATATGCTGCAAGTGTTTGTCCCAAGTCTTGTTGTAAATTAGAATGTCATCCAGATACACCACTACAAAAGTATTGGTGAATGGTCGCAGGATATCGTCCATCATCCTCATGAAAGTGGCTGGAGAATTTGTCAAACAAAAGGGCATGACAAACCATTCAAAAATTCCTTCCTTTGACTTGAAGGCGGTCTTCCATACATCTGTTTGTTCTATCAGGACCTGGTGGTAGCCAGACTTCAGATCAATCTTACTGAAGTATTTGGCCCCCGTGAGTTGATCAAGGAGGTCATTGATTCAAGGAATCGGGTACCGGTTTCTGAGCCCGGTAATCAATATAGAGTCTCCAGGTTCCATCTTTCTTTTGTACTAGCACGATTGGGCTCCCGCAAGGTGATGAGCTAGGGTGTATGTGCCCCTTGTGGAGCAGTTCTTGGATCTGTCTCTTGATCTCCTCATTCTCTAACAAAGAGCGACGATAGACTGGCCCATTGGGCAGCGGTGCGTCGAGGGTCAGATCGATGGGGTGCTTGACCTGGCAGTGTAGAGGTACCCCTATAGGTGAGGAGAAGATATCTGAGTATTCTTCCACGACCTTATCTACTTTCTTATGCTGTGTGGAGAGGTCGGCTGCAGAGACCCTGGATGTGTCTACGATCTTTTGCTTATTCTAAGAGCAAATCACAAAGAAGACAAACTTCCCTGTCTGAGAGATGACCTTCATGCATTACTTAGCAGAGATCAAGGAAATAGCACTAGGTGGGACTGCCTCGGGTATCCTGTACAATTTCCTGTTCAAAGTAATAATAACACTACGAGGCCTAGACACACATACAGCATGACATTTCCATAAATAAGGTTGGCCCAAAAGAACATCACAAACTTCAAGAGGAGCAACATCACACAATACCTCATCTTTGAAGGGCTTGATGTCGTACGACAGTCGAAACTGTTGGCCGACGCGGAGATCGCTTCCTTGGCGGAGCCATCCAATGGTGTAGGGTTGTGGGTGCGGCATTGTTGGCAGGGCCAGTCGCTTGACGACCTCTGTTGAGATGAGGTTCTTCTGGCTACCGCTGTCAATGATGAAGTGCAGCGGGGTGCCTTTTACCCACATCTATGAATGGAAGAGGTGCTCTCCTTCTTCTGGCTCGTCTGGTTCACCGGGTTGGATCTTTGTGGTAGCAACGGTGGCATTGGATTATGAATCAATGATCCATCTTCCCCTTTTTGGTTCTGTCTCAGAGTCAGAATCTGCATCTAATTCAAAGGCTTTCACTTCGACCACCAGCGACTACTTTGGGCGATAGTCAGCAGTGTTATGCCAAGGGCTCTTATGGAAGTCGCACCAATTCCCAGTATCTTTCTTTGTCTTTCCAGTGTCCTTCTTTGCTTGTGGCTTGTACTGGTTGTCTTGATACTGTCCATCTTTTCTCTGTCCTTTGTTCGGTGGGTTGGGGCTGCCCTTTCTGGGCATTTGTTGTGAGGGGTTCCCAGGCCCAAATTGCCGCGTCTTTTGTTTGAGCTTCTGCTCGATTTTGACGGCATATCGGTAGGCCACGCCCAAGGATGAGATGTCTAGAAATTCCATTTCAATCTGGATGTATCTATGCAGAGCACCAGATGTCACTCTGAATCTTTGATACCCAACTTGGTGCGCAAGGTATAGAAGATATTTGTGAAATCTGGCACTGCTTGGTCTCTTTCTTGCCGCAGTGTGGTCCATTTAGTATACAGGTCGTCATAACTTCCGACAAGGTAGTATTGTTCCTTAATAGCATCCCTCAAGGATTCCCAGGTGGATGTGACTAAAAATAATGAGTTTTCCTCTATTTCCTTTTGCTCACAGAAAGTTTCCCACCAATCTTTGACATGGGGAACAGCTTTGAGGAGTGCAAAAGTAATCTTTTCTCTATTCGAAAATTTATGAACAGAAAAATACCCTTCTAGTAGATTCAACCACTTGTCTACAGCATATGCATCTATCTGACCTTCAAATATAGGAATATCAAAGTTTATTTGTACCTTGAAGGGGGCGGCGCCTCCATTCGAAGAACATGCATCGCCTGTTGGTAGTCGCCGAAGGATTTGCGCAAAACTATCCATCATCTCATTCCTCTGTTGCGTGAGAGCCTCCTCAATCAATAGTTTGAAAGGATCTCCTGTCTTGTCATCTTTCTTTTCTCCTGCCATGGGAAGTTGCTTGGGTGTGCAAGAGCTTCTGTCCTCAAGAGAAACAATCTCGAGACCCAACTCTTTGTACTCCGACCTCATTGGGGACATGCATTAAGACAACAAGGAGCAGACCGCTCTGATACCACTGATCTGGATTTTATGAGTAGAACGAAATGAATACAGATTATTAATAGGTGCTTAACATAAAATAACAGAGATACAGTAAAACTGGTTTTCTATTCAATAACGAAATAAGCTGAAACTGTAAAATGCAGCAGAAACAAGCTTGCTGGAATGGTGGCGGCTTATCTCTGAGAAGAGATGTGACGGCAGCGCGCATTCACAAGAACTAGGTTACAATGAGGCTCTGAAGGCCTTTTTACAATAATAAATAATTCCAAAAACCCTAGACATCCAAAAACCTAACCCTAGGATATGAAACGCCAAAAGTCATGTGGGCCCCATTTGGGTAAGCTAGTACATCAACTTCCCGGGGTCGTAACTTTTGCATATGATCTTTGTTTTAGGCGTGTGATGGCCCTTTGGAAAGGTATCATCGAAGAGATTCATTTTGGGGGCTCAATCATTCCTTTGCATTTCTTTGAGGAGCTCGATACCGAAAAACCTTCATTTAGGCCCTCAAAATGGCCCCGGAAGTAAAAACTGCTAAAAATAGTAAATTGCCAAAAATTTCATAAAACTATTTTTAGCCAGTTGGAAAAGGTGGGTGGCCACCGATATCCATCTGGATCAAGTGATCCGGATTTTATGAGTAGAAAAAAATGAATATAGATTATTAAAATATGCTTAACATCAAATAACAGAGATACAGTAAAATTGGTTTTCTATTCAATAAGGAAATAAGTTGAAACTGTAAAATGCAGCGGAAAACAAGCTTGTTGGAATGGTGGCGACTTATCTCTGAGAAGAGATGTGACGGTTGCACTCATTCGCAACAATATGGTTACAATGAGGCTCTGAAGGCCTTTTGCAATAAATAGGAATGTAAAAAACCCTAGACATCCAAAAACCTAACCCCAGGAGATGCAGTGCCAAAAGTCAGGTGGGCCCCGTTTGGGTAAGTTAGTGCATCAACTTCTCGGGGTCATAACTTTTGCATACGATCTCTATTTTAGGTGCACGATAACTCGTTTGAAAGGTATAACTGAGAAGAACAATTTTCGATTGGCTAAATCCGCTGGTAGTCACATAGGCCTTAAATCCACAAACATCATTATAGGGCCTCAAAACAGCCCCGAAAGTTTGGAACCCGAAAAAATGCGAAGGTGGAAAATTGTTTTTCAAGCTAGTGGAATAGGTGGGTGGCCACCGATATCCACCTATATCAATATTCCCTCCTTAGGAAGAAATGGAATCCATTTCGTTGAGTTCCCCCATCAGATGAGGAATTTTTTGTTTAATTTGGCCCCGGGTGAGCCACTTTCCTTGTTGTAGGAGGTTACCTGCATTGACGACTCGATAAAGTTGCATCCTTTGTTGTCGAGTTCCCTTGATCTTTGTGTCCACAAACTGATCACTGGATGTCTATTGTATGTAGTCAAGGTTGAGATTTGTTGGTGTCAACTGCTCTGTTATCTCTAAGGTGTCTAATAATGATGGGAAATATGGTTGAAGCAGAGCCACGTTGAAGACTGGATGCGGACTAAGGAAGGGGAGAATATTGAGCTCAAAATCATTGTCACCCATAGCCTTGGTGATGGTGTACATCCCATAAAAAAGTGGGTGAAGATTCCGATGGGGCCCTGTCAGGCGTTCTTTCTGCAAATTCAACCAAACTTTGTCACCCACCTGAAACTTATGTGGCATTATACTTCTGTAGAATATCCTGAACAAGTTGGCAGATGTGTTGGATCTTCTCAATGAACTGGGAGGCTTTGTCAGCTTCTAGTGGAGTAGGAGATGAGTCAGTCGATGTGGTCTCCAGGGGTAGTGCAACATCCATGGGGCCCAATGGTTGGAATCCCAACCCCACATGAAAGGGGTCGTGGCTAGTTGAGGTATGCAAGGCTCGGTTGTAGCTATGTTGGACATAGGGAAGACTCTCATCCCATGAGAGGGGGTGTTTTGAATTGTACATGTGTAGGATATGTACGACCATTCAATTCATGACCTCAGTTTGGCCATCTATCTGGGGGTGGAAGGCAATGGATTTGGTGAGCTTGGCATCCAGCAGTGACCAGAGGCTTGACCAGAATGATCTGAGGAATCGATTGTCACAGTCTTAGATAATGGTTTGTGGTATCCCAAAATGTACCCATACTCGTTCAAAGAAGAGATCAGCAGTGGCTTATATTGTGATGTTCTTCTTACAGGCAGCTAGAATCGCCATCTTGGAAAAGCAATCAACAACCACAAAAACACAGTCATTTCCCCTCTTGGTGGATGGGAGGCCTGACATGTAGTCCATTGAGATGGATTCCCATGAAATGTTAGGAGTAGGAAGAGGGGTGTACATTCCATGTGTCTTAGTGGTCGGTTTGGTAATAGCACAGGCGGCGCAGGTCCTGATATACTTGTCAACATCATGTCAAACTTTCGGCATGTAGAAATTTTTCTACAACACTACCACTATCTTTTCAATGCCAAAGTGTCCCGCCACCCGACTGTAGTGAGCTTCCAAATCAGCTTCACACGCTCGCTTGATGGAATGTAGAGATGGCCTAGACAGCACAACAGCTCATCCTAAAGATGGAAATTAGTGAGGACTTAGTTGGTGCCCAACATTTTGTAGGTGGTGGAGAATTCAAGGTCTATCTCATAGAGGTGGGGTCATCTAAAGTTCTCGTGATTGTAAGAGTCTAGCACCATGGTGAGTGTCACGAATGGAATTTGGTTGAGGCAATCAGAAACTCGGTTGGTACTTCCTATTTTATACTTAATGTTAAGGTGGAACTGTTGTAAGTATGTTGACCACTTCTGATGGCGGTCATTCTGCAATTTTCCTTGGGTCTGCATGAACTGTAGTGGCTTGTGATCAGTGTGGATGACTATCTCCTTCCCAAGAATGTAATGTCTCCACTGGCGGCATCCTTGCACAATAGAGTACATTTCTTTGTCATAAGTAGGGTACTTACAAACAACATTTGATAGTGTCTCACTATGATACACCACAGGGTGGAAATGTTGAGTGAGAATGGTGCCCACAACATAGTCTAAAGCATATGTCTCAATCTCAAAGGGATGATGCAGGTCCGGTAATAAAAGTACCGGGGATGAGGAAAAACACTTCTTCAATTCATCAAAGGCTTGTTGTTGGGACAGGCCCCACACAATTTTTTCCTTACCTCCACCCATGGTTACTTGGTTGAGGGCCCATGCGATATGAGAGAATCCCAACACGTTCATGCAATAGAAATTGGCGAGGCCCAAGAGGCCCAAGAAGCTCTGAAGTTCAGTGAGTGTGGTTGGGGCTGGCCAGTCACGGATGACTTGGATCTTGGCTGGATCCACATGCACACCATGTTGATCAACGATGTAGCCTAAGTAATGGACCTTGTCCATCCCGAAGGAGAATTTTTCAAAGTTTTCATATAGTTTGTGAAGTCGCAAGGTGTGCAAAACCTATTGAATATGTTGCAAGTGTTCTTCCCAAGTCTTGTTGTAGATGAGGATGTCATCCAGATGCACCACTACAAAAGTATTGGTGAAAGTTCGTAGGATATCTTCCATCATCCTCATAAAGGTTGTTGGAGAACTTGTCAAACCAAAGGGCATGACCAGCCATTCAAAAAGACATGTGTTTGACTTGAAGGAAGTCTTCCATACATATGTTTGTTCTATTAGGACATGGTGGTAGCCAGACTTCAGATCAATCTTACTGAAGTATTTGGCCCCCATGAGCTAATCAAGGAGGTCGTCGATTTTGGGAATCGGGTACCGATTTTAGACTATGATTTTATTCAGAGCCTGGTAATCAATGCAGAGTCACTAGGTCTCATCTTTCTTCTACACCAGCACGATTGGGCTCCCACAAGGTGATGAGATAGGACAGATGTTCCCTTTGTGGAGAAGTTCTTGGATCTTCCTCTTGATCTCCTTGTTTTCTAACAGAGAGCAGTGGTAGACTGGCCCATTGGGTAGTGGTGTGTCTGGGGTCATATCGATGGGATGATTGACCTGGCAGTGCAGAGGTACCTCGGTAGGATATGAGAAGATATATGAGTATTCTTCCATGACCTTATCCACTTGCTTTTATTTTTTGGAGAGATCGATTGTGGAGGCCCTAGATGTGGTTGTGATCTTTCACTCACTCTGAGAGAGAATCATGAACAAGTTAAATTTCCCAGTCTGAGAGATGACCTTCCTACATTGCATGGAAGAGATCAAGGAAATACCACTAGGAGGGACTACCTTGGGTATCTTGTACAATTTCCTATTCAAAGTAATAATAACACTATGAAGCCTAGACTCATATACAACATGACGTTTCCATAAATAAGCTTGGCCCAAAAGAAAATTACAAACTTCGAGATGAGAAACATCACACAATACCTCATCTTTGAAGGGCTTGATTTCATACGACAGTCAGCACTATTGGCTGACGCGGAGATCGGTTCCTTGGCAGAGCCATCCAATGGTGTAGGGTTGTGGGTGTGGTGTTGTCGCTAGGGACAGTTGCTTGATGACCTCTGTTGAGATGAGGTTCTTCTGGCTACCGTTGTCAATGATGAAGTGTAGCGGAGTTCCTTTTACCCACATCTTTGAATGCAAGAGGCGCTCTCCTTCTTCTGGCTCGTATGGTTCACCAGGTTGGAGCTTGGTGGTAGCAAATGTGGCACTGGGTTCTGCGTCAATGATCCATCTTCCCCTTTCTGGTTCTGACTCAGAGTCAAAACCTCGTCTGATTGAGAGGCTTTCACTTCGGCCACCAGCGACTGCTTTAAGCGACAGTCAACAATGTTATGCCAGGGGCTCTTATGGAAGTCACACCACTTCCCGGTATCTTTCTTTGTCTTTCAGGTGTCCTTCTTTGCTTGTGGCTTGGAGTGGTTTTCCTGATAGTGTCCATATTTTCTTTTTCCTTTTTTCTTTAGGTTGGGGATGCCCTTTCCTGGATTTTTTTGTGAGGGGTTCCCAGGCCCAAATTTTCGCGTCTTTTGGTTGAGCTTCTGCTCGATTTTGACAGCATATCGGTAGGTCGCACCCAAGGACGAGATGTCTAGAAATTACATTTCAATCTAGATGTATCTATGTAAAGAATCACATTACTTAAGCACCATATGTCACTTTGAATCTTTGATACCCATCTTGGTGTGAAAGGTATGGAAGATATTTGTGAAATCTGGCACTATTTGGTCTCTTTCTTGTCGCAGTGTGGTCCATTTGGTATACAAGTCGCCATAACTTATGGCAGGGTAGTATTGTTCCTTAATAGCATCCCTGAAGTATTCCTAGGTGGTCGTGACTATAAATAATGAGGTTTCCTCTGTTTCCTTTTTCTCACAGAAAGTTTCCAACCAATCTTTGACATGGGGAACGAATTTGAGGATAGCAAAAGTAATATTTTCTCTATTCGAAAAGTTATGGACAGAAAAATGCCCTTCTAGTAGATTCAACCACTCGGCTATAGCATCTGCGTCTATCTGACCTTCAAATATAGTAATATCGAAGTTGATTTGTATCTTGAAGGGGGCGGCACCTCCACTCGAGTAAGATGTGTCGCCTGTTTGTAGTCGTCGAAGGATTTGTGCGAAACTATCCATCATCTCGTTCCTATATTGCGTGAGGGATTCCTCAAGAAACATTTTGAAAGGATCTCATGTCCCATCATATTTCTTTTCTCATGCCATGAGAGGTCACTTGGGCATGCGAGATCTTTTTTCCTCAAGAGAAACAAGCTCGAGACCCAATTCTTTGTACCTTGACCTTGTTGGGGACATGCAATAAGACAACAAGGAGTAGACCGCTCTGATACCACTAATCCAAATTTTATGAGAAGAATGAAATGAATACAGATTATAAAATATGCTTAACATGAAATAACAGAGATACAGTAAAAAAAAAAATCTATTCAATAAGGAAATAAGCTGAAACTGTAAAATGTAGCAGAAAACAAGCTTGTTAGAATGGTGGTGGCTTGTCTCTGAGAAGAGATGTGACGGTTGCGCTCATTCACAAGAATATGGTTATAATCAGTATTTGAAGTCCTTTTACAATAAACAGGAATGTCAAAAACCCTAGACATCCAAAATCCTAACCCCAGGAGATGAAGTGCCAAAAGTCATGCGAGCCCCATTTGGTTAAGTTAGTACATCAATTCTCAGGGTCGTAACTTTTTCATACGATCTACGTTTTAGGTGCACGATGTCTCGTTGGAAAGGTCTAACCGAAAAGAACATTTTTCAAATGGCCCATGTAAGTTCCTTCGAAAGTTGCCTAGGCCACAAATCCCCAAAAAACGTCGTTTAGGGCCTCAAAACAGCCTCGGAAGTTTGGAACCCGAAAAACTGTCGAAAAACTGCCAAGGTGGAAAACTATTTTTTGAGCCAGTGGAATAGGTGGGTGGCCACCGAGATCCATATGGATCAAAGAGTCTCAAAAAACATCGGTTTCACTTCCACTCCTTAAGTAAGAAAATCCCCTAAAACCAACACGCTTATCTAAAATATATTAGTAACACTTTTTCTAGGGTTCACCAATAGCTTAGGTTAGGGCCTTGGATTAGTTCTGGAGAGGTAAACTCTCCAAGACCAAACAAAACTTAACTTAGGTGTCTGCGCTAGGGTGTGAAAAATCCACCTTGTAATTACTCAATCCGGTAAGCTCCTCTAACAAAGGATTTAAACATGAGGTTGTGTTGAGGACGGTGACGAAGATATCCACTCCTGATCTCGACAAAGTGTTTGGGAGAGTGTGTATTGGGGGTGAATCCTATAGAATTACTGGCCCGACTTGTGTCATACATCTGAGACACTTGGATCTGTCCAAGGTGTTATCACTCCAGGAAAATCTCCTAAGTTGTATGTCAGAGATGCCTGGTAACTTAATCTTTTTGGTAACTATTTTCTCAATAATAAGTGTGGGTTTGGATCAAGATGAATATCCTAATCTCTGGATCATACCTTCAAGACAGTCTAGCTATATTCATGCAATACAAGGCCTTCAAGAGCTATTATCATATAAGTTTGTAAAACAAATGGATAAGAAAACCAGTCAGTTAACCAGAACATACATAGGAAATATATATGATGGGTCAACAAACCAGCCAAAGATGAGTATGATTCTTTCTTAACAGTCAAAAGTAAGATGACAGTTACCATGGGACAATTAAATATAGACAAAAGAACAATTTCAACTCATATGCTTAGACAAAGATGAAGGAGAGTCTGACAATAGCAAATGAAAGAAGCTTGCAAGCTTAATTTATTAAAGAAAGTGTCTTTCATACAAAAAAAGTAGATTATAGAAATCAAAATCAAACCCCATGTTCATCATATGTTCTTGGATTTATAGCCTTTTAAAAATAGTTTCCATATCTTATATTACTGGATCAAACTTTGCCAAATATAGAAAATCAATAATTGTCTTAAGTAGACTAGATCAATTCAACTTCTCGACCGCTCTTTAAGTTCTTCAGATTCTAGGCAAGTGTAGTAAGCCTTCTGAGGTTGCTTGATCTCACGTGATATGGGAGGAGTCGAGCTTGACACCTATTGACAGTCAACAGTCTTATCTCCTTGAAAATAGCTAATCGTTGCTTACCTTTTCTGTCTTTTAAAACATCTCCAAAACCAAAACAAACACTTGATAAAGATGTCATTAATTATCTTCCAACGATTGGAACCATTTTTGAGTCCTTTGAGCAAGAAAAACTTGGATCTGTGCAAAAACATTAGCTTTATGCCTTATCAGTGCTTTCGGTAGTTAGGGAAAATGGAATTTGGCCCAATTAGCTACTGAAAGCTCTGCTTTCGGTGGCTAATGAACAATCTATATGTTCGCCTAAGCCACCGAAACCTGAGATTTGAATTTGATCAAACACAAACTAAATGAACTTTTATTTAAACCTTATTACATGAGTAAAGCTTCAAAAAATGAACCTTTAAAAATTTAAAAAGTACCTTTTTAAAAGACTCCCTATCACCTAAAATGCAAAATCTCGATTGATTTATTTGA
>ML834762.1:45569-69886 GCA_009831015.1 Picea engelmannii
TTTAGATTTCTAAAGTCAACACATAACCTGATCTCACCATTTTTCTTTCTCATTATCACTAGATTTTCAATCCATTTAGAGTATCTTAAAGGGATTATGATTTTGGCATCAAGTAGCTTTTTTATTTCTCTTTCAATTACAGGAAATAGGAGAGGACTGATACGTCTGAGTTTCTGTTTGAAAGGGATGGTGTCCTTCTCGAGGGGAATCTTATGTTGAATGACCTCAGGGTCATAGGTTTTCAGATCACTGTATTTCCAAGAAAAAACATCAGTGAATTCCTTCATAATGTTGCAATATTCAGACCTCTGATCAATGGTTAATTCGACAGACAGATTTATGAATTTAGGCTAAATTTGGCTTCCTATGTTGTGCTCATGGATAGCAGGATCTTTCTCCTTCTTATCAGGTTTTTAGGGGACATTGTTATGATCGAAAAGCTTCTCAAGGGGTACCAAACCCCGAGGTATATAATTGTTGGGCAGTTGAATGATATCATGCTGACCCATTTTTCTTTTTAGCTTAGGCTTCTTGGATTCCTCTACATTTTGATTTTTCTGGTCAATATGCATATCAGAAAATTCATCTACCACCTGGAGAAATCTACTAAGCTCATCATCATCTTCAAAAACTTTCCAATATTTAATATTGTCGAGTAGGGATGGCCTATATTTGACTTGGATTTCATAATTGAGTTTGGGAGGCATGGGAGGAATGAACAGACTGGCTGAAACAACAAGGGAATCAGCAAGATGATTCATAGCTCTGGGTATATAAGAAATGTCAAAAATGGAAAAAGAGTCCCATATTTTCCATACCTCATCCCTGTAGGCTTTCAATCTGACATGTTTTTCTTGGAAAGTATTGTTTACTTGTTGTATGATGAGATCCGCGTCTCCAAACACTTTTAATTCTTTAATTCCCATCTCCTTGGCAGAATTTAATCCCAATAGCAAAGCTTCATACTCTGTTATATTGTTAGTAGTTTTGAAATCAAGCTTAAAGACAAATGCATAGCCTCCTATAAAGCAGAAATCAAAACTACACCTGCACCTGCTGAGTCTTTCGTACTGGCACCATCAAAGAACATGGTCCACACAGGAATGCACTTTTCATCAGTCTGTTGATAAGTAGGCTTTGTGAGCTGCAAAGGAGTTGGCTGAGAATCATCTATTTGAAGAATGCATGAGCCAAATTCTATGTCTAAAGAATAAATGGGATGATTTACAGAATTTTTCCCATCACTAATGATGTAGGCAAGTTGATTCTCTCTGTAAAGTCGCTTTAGCTCTCCTCCAAACACCAGGACTGTGGCATACGAAAGATCCATCTGCAAGGTAACCCCCCAGTCTTTTGCTCCATGAACATGACAAGAGGAGGTTGAACTTGGGTGGGATATTAGCCACTACAACATCCATTACCATGTTTCTCATTGGCAATTGGGCAAGGTTTATAACAAGGTCTTTTATGAGGCCGGGGCATTTGACTTTCCTAGAGTCAAAAGAGAAGAGATCATGATAAGGTTTTGTGATGGCAAGCCCAATTTCATCCATCATTTCTTTAGGCATAAGATAGTGTGACACTCTCGAATCAAGCAAGCAGTTGTGAAGGATCTTGTCATGGATATTTAGGGATATGTAGAAGGGTGGACAAGAGTCGTCTTGATATTCTACTATAGGTCCTATAGTCATTGTTGGCTTGTCATCTTGTAGGTTTATGTAATCAGCAGCTGGAGGAGTCTTTGGTTCAAGGAACTTCAGGATAGAAGACTTGAAAATGTCATTCTTCATAAGTTCAGTCAATGGCATAGGTATTTTTACTTTTTGAATTTCTGATTCAAAATTGAAAGAGTATGATAATCTATCGGACGTTTTTACCTCGTTAGGAGGAGCTCTGAGGATGACTTTCTCTTTGGCTTGGGGCTACAATTTCTTCCGTTGATGTTTTGCAAGAGTGGAGGTCTGCTTTACAGGAGCAGTAAGCTGGTTGGCAACAACTTCTTTCTTCTTCCCAGGAGCAGCAAGCAATGGCTTTGGAGCAGCAGTCTTAGATCTTAAATTGTAACCTAGCTGATCATTTGTCTGATAAAAAGATTCTTCAATTTTTTCCTCATGAATCTCTTCGTCCATCTGGGCTTCCTCATAATCCATTTGCATCAAAAAGGAGGAATCATTTTCATCCCCAAAGCAATTGATGTCATCTTCTTCTTCAACTTCGTCATGAGGTATCTCATGTTCTTCTTCTAGCATTGCATTTTGGAAGGGGGCCCTGATTCTTTGAGCATCAACTGCATTCTTGTCTCTTTGAAGGAGCTGGACCTATTCGTTGTTCCTTCTATAAGGGAATGCATTAAGATTCCTGGGAGCATAAGAATTAGGCTCTTTAATTCTCGTTGGCTGCTGACTCTGAATTTTCAATTTCGACATTTCTGAGGTCAAGTTATCTAACATATTGGCCATCTTTTCCATTTTGGTATTTGAAGAAGAAGGGGGGTTAGTAGAAGACTTTTTTTCTCTCAAATTTTCCTTTAAGTTTCTGAGATGCCATAATATTAGATTCAAACCCAAGAGAAGCATCTTGCATTAAAGCGAGTGTGGTTGATCTTCTTTCTCTAAGGATTAAGAAAAATTCTGGATCAAAAGCATAAGAGTATGTGATCTTTGTTGATGCATCAGTTGGCTTGATCTCTGCAAGGAACTTGCCGAACATCTTATTGAATCTTTTGGTGAAGTCTGAGACTGACTCTCCATTTTCTCTTCTTAGATTTCTGAATTCAGAGATGTAATACAAGAGATCTCTTCTTTCTCCCCAGTGTTTCAAAAACACTTCATCTAACTTCTCAATACATGTCATTGAATTTGTTGGTAGTTCCTTGAACCACTTCCTGGCTTGGCCATCCAAACCCTGCACAAAAATTCTAGTCCACACATCTTCTTCTGAAATGTTAATGTTCTCAGCATAAGCATAAAAATCTTCTATATGTTCTTCAGTAGTATAATCCTCGGATCCGGTAAACTTCGGCATATATTTCTGATAATCTCCTATTGGCATGGTTGATAAGGGATTGGGTAACACAAGACGGGAATACCTATTTGCTAAGATCTGTTCCATCTTGGTCAAAGGGACAGCCATGGAAATCTTGGGGGATGATGCAAAGGAAGAATCTTCAGAAGATGAAGGCTAAAATGGGATAGGTGAGCTTATAAACAATGGTTGTCTTACTTCACTGAGGAAAGAAGGAGAAACACTGGTAGGATGACTACCCTAGGAAAAATTTCTCGAATAAGGTGGAAAATAAGAGGCTCTGTAAAACTAACCGAGCAGTAAGGCTAAGTTTTCTTCACCTTTAGAGGAAAGATCTTGTAAAATATCTTCAAGAATGGGTAGACTAGTATGAGTATGGAATATACCCTCTATAGTCTTAGTTGGTGAAGAATTCAAAGAAGAGGAAGAGTCCTTTTGTTGAGGGGATCCTACAACTTCTTCTCTCGAATGGGATGTAATAACATGCTTAGAAATATAATCTATAACATCAGAGGAAATTGAAGGCTCCTCACCCTTCAAACTTTCCGACACAATTTCAATTTTCTGAGAACTAGAAGTTTCAGCTGAAGGGGACTCGACAAGAGGTTCTTTAGATATAAAAGAAGAGATGTTTGTTGAAATACTTGGATTAGATGCTCTTGCAGATCCAGAAGTTTTTCTTTGCAAAGATTTTCCCCTTCTAATGATCTTCTCAGGATCTAGAACTGGTGCTGCCAGTGGTCTTTCTTGGTTTTCCCTAGTGTGAGCTCTTCTCAGAGCCACTTCGTTTCAATGGAGTTGCCAGATAGATGGTTACAACCCAAAAATGTGTCCAAACTTTGTCTATCATCAAAGTTGGATCTTTTCGTCTCCCAGGGAAGCGGAGCTTCGATATCCTCTCCCCAGCAATAGTGGTAATTTGTTATCACTCCAGGAAAATCTCCTCGGATGTATGTCAGAGATGCCTGGTAACTTAATCTTTTTGATAACTATTTTCTTAATGATAAGTGTGGGTTTGGATCAATATGAATATCCTAATCTTTGGATCATACCTTCAAGACAGTCTAGCTATATTCATGCAATACAAGGCCTTCAAGAGCCATTATCAGATAGGTTTGTAAAACAAATGGATAAGAAAACCAATTAGTTAACCAGAACATACATAGGCAATATATATGATGGGTCAACAAACTAGCCAAAGATTCTTATGATTCTTGCTCAACACTCAAAAGTAAGATGGCAGTTACCATGGGACCATTAAACATAGACAAAAGAACAATTTAAACTCATATGCATAGACAAAGATGAAGGAGAGTCTGACAATAGCAAATGAAAGAAGCTTGCAGGCTTAATATATTAAATAAAGTGTCTTTCATACAAAAAAAGTAGATTATAGAACTCAAAATTGAACCCCTTGTTCATCATATGTTCTTGGCTTTATATCCTTTTACAAACAGTTTCTAAATCCTATATTACTGGATCAAACTTTGCCAAATATAGAAAATCAATAATTGTCTTAAGTAGTCTAGATCAATTCAACTTCTCGACTGCTCTTTAAGTTCTTCACATTCTAGGCAGGTGTAGTAAGCCTTCCGAGGTTGTTGGATCTCATGTGATATGGGAGGAGTCAAGCTTGACACCTGTTGACAGTCAACAGTCTTATCTCCTTGACAATAGCTAATCGTTGCTTACCTTTTTTGTCTTTTAAAACATCTCCAAAACCAAAACAAACACTTGATAAAGATGTCATTAATTATTTTCCAATGATTGGAACCATTTTTGAGTCCTTTGAGCAAGAAAAACTTGGATCTGTGCAAAAACATTAGCTTTATGCCTTATCAGTGCTTTCGGTAGTTAGGGAAAATGGAATCTGGGTCGATTAGCTACTGAAAGCTCTGCTTTTGATGGCTAATGAACAATCGATATGTTCTCCTAAGCTACCAAAACCTGATATTATCAAATTTTCAAAAATACCCTTGTCTCAGCTCAAAAATGCCTGAGGGATGATCTTTTTAGGTTTTTGTATATTGCTCAAGATTTGTGGGGTTACTGGCTACTTCTAGTTCATTGCATTGAACTGCCACCTCTGTAAGGGTCTCAAGAGAAGCATGAGCTTGATGTTTTGAAGCCATTGCTTTTTTCCTCAAAGCCCTGACCTTTTTCTCCAAACCCTGGGCTACTCTCCATAATTTGTTGTAGTCCTTTACAATCTTGTTTTTCTTTTTCTTCTCCTTTATGATTTCATGGGCTAGTCTTTCCAAAGCTGAATTTCTTTCTGCAAAGTTTTTTGATAGGGTTTCATACCTGGTTTTTATTACCCTTTCAAGTACCTCTTTCTCAGCTAGCTTCTTCTTAAGCATCTTGATATCCTTTAATTTATTATGCTTCACTCATTTGTTGGATGAGGCCTCTGAAACTTGTGGATCTTGTTCTTCTTGGGGAGTAGGTGATGGAAGGTTCTCATGACTTGTTGTGTATATTTCCACAAAAACAAAGTTGTCACGCCCTGTGGTAACTGAATCCTCATGCCCTGTTTCCAATTGTTGCTCTTCATCTTCTGAGTCTGATTAAGGGAGATTGAGAATGTTTTTGTTCCCTGGGACTTCACTGACCTTTTCTTCCTTACTGTTAAAATTCAATTTCTTTTTCGTTTTGCTCAACTTAGGGGAAAGAGAGGGTTGATTGATTGGGGTTGGAGAGATAGCTATTCTCCTTCTCTTTCCACTTCTGGGAGTGGAGGATTACTTGGAATGAGGACTCTTTTTTCCCTCTAGCTGAACCTCAGTCCGGAAATCATTCCAAAGTATGAAATAATTCCATTCTTTACCCTTTCTTTGCAACAGCAATAGTTTGATTAAACTATGGTGGGATAATCTACCTGCAACTTGACTGGGTTTGGCCTTGACTTGATGAGCCATCTTGGATAAGATTCGGTGGAGGAAATAGGGAAGATTAAGTGGGTTTCTACCTGTCAAATGGTTTATAAGATTGAAATGATAAATCATCACCCTGTTGTATCGCCCTTCACAGGATATATAAACCATTATAGCCTTCAATAACTGCTGCCATTTCTCTTCAAGGAAAGATATAGGAATATCTTTCTTCCAAATCAAACCCTTGTGTTCTGGTTTTAAATAAGTCCTGAAAACAACATTCTTAATCACAGTGGTTTTAAACCATTTCTCTCCAGTCATGGGAAGCTCTGTGACTTCGGCTATGAGGGATTCATCAATTTTGAATTCATCCCAACCGATGATTGCTTTCTTTCCATCGAAATTTAGAGTCGAAGCCTCTGCCACCTGCTGACGAAAGCTCTGTAATTTTTTACAAAAATTATAACACCCTGCGTCCTTGAACATTTGACATACCTCGAGATGGGATTCCAGGTAATCGATATCGTTAAGCTCCTTCCTCAATGTCGACTTTCCTTTCTTCATTTGCCACAATGTTTTCACACACCTGTGATCGAAGGAGTGGATTTCGAGCAGAGTTATAGTGCGTAAACTTAGCGATAATCGGCTCGGCTGAGCTAAAATTAAGATAACTGGGGAGAGTTTTTGAATCATGGCACTGATTGCAAGGAGTGCAGCGAAACAGTTGATGATGTGCAGAAGTCATGGTGAATAACTTAAATCAATGGGAAGTACAACGACGTATGACTTAATGATATAGCGATCAGGATAGATTCTCTCATATCATAGTGGGATCATCTTTCCGGTCGTGAACGGTTCCTTCTCCAGTCCTTTCGGCGGTTTGTGCAATCATGGAAAAGTCAAACCCATCATTTGAAACATGTGATGTGACGTGCTTGGTCTTTACTTGCTTCAACAATTTCAGTGGCTAAAATGGCCTTAGATTTCTTTATTTAAGCTTCTGAAAGCTAAGGCTTTCGGTGGCTAATGAACAATCGGTATGTTTTCCTAAGCCACCGAAACCTGAGATTTGAATTTGATCAAACACAGACTAAACGAACTTTTATTTAAACCTTATTACATGAGTAAATCTTCAAAAAATGAACCTTTAAAAATTTAAAAAGTACCTTTTTAAAAGACTCCCTATCACCTAAAATGAAAAATCGCGATTGATTTATTTGAGGAGATAACACAAGGTACTCTAAGAGTGATTATGGCCATGTTGTGTTTCATGCCTTAGGAGGAACTTCAGCCTTAGTTACCCTACCCGTACACTCACCCAGTTGTCAACTATACCCCCTGGTTGTTGATTACAAGTTGTTGGCATATTTTCCATTATATAGGTTGACACATAGGTGACTACGAGGGGTGTATTGTGGTGCATGAGGCGGATTATTTACTCTTTAGGCAACACCCAAAGGGACCGTCAGTCGAAGGTATAGAAAACTGATTCTCCTATCCAGTCATTTTCCTTTATGAATTCTTTGGACGATCAAGACTTCATCTCCCTAGGTTAGAAGCATTCAAAAGGGTCATTTGTTTGGCTTGTATATTTTTAGGATTTTCTTCTTAGTGGTGTGCTTTGTGCTCCCTAGTTTTCCATAACGATTTAATCAAACATTTCTTTGGGTCTCTGACATAAGGTGGTAGACCACCCACTCCTTCTATCATGAGAGCTTTCATGTCTTCCACTTAGAAACATGGAGCCACCTCCTTATAGGTGTATTTTTTTATACCATTGATTTACCAAAGTCAGTGTATGAGACTTGTAAAGACTTGAATGATGTCGCAAGGGAAGAACCTATGCATAAGATCTTCATGGAAAAATTTCCTAATCATGCCAACCAAGGAACCCCTTGGCAAGGGTATTCTTGTGCTTTTCCTATTTTTGGAAACGTTGGTGTCCCTTTGATGGCCATTTTGAACATTCCTAGGTTGAATGTACGACTGTCGGTTTGGTTGGGTACCATTCCAAATGTCTTGAATGTTCTTGATGCTTCTTAGTTAAGCACCTTATGTCATGGGAATCATGTTGATGTTCTTTTTTCATCAAAGTCTTCTCCGCCTCCTTCTGCCTTCTCTAGTGAAAGTCTAGCTACTATTAACTGGAAGTATAAATGAAATATAAAGAGTAATAATAAGAAGAATAAATAATAAACCTATGTGACTCATGAGTCATGTTGTATATAGGTCATCAACCTCTACAATTCATGTTGAATACCAACACCCAACCTCTGTAATTCATTTTGGGGGAAATCAACCAACCTCTATAAATCATGCTGGGGGGGGAAATCTAGTCACTACTAGTCATATTGGCGATAGGTATGTAGCCTCTGCAAGTCATTTTATTGACCAATCACCAACCTCTACTAGTCATGTGGGATAGTTGTCAACAATCTCTGTGAGTCATGTTGAGTACAAGCAACCAACCACTGCTAGTCATGTTGGGGGCATTGATTCTATCTAGAAACCTAGATGGATAGGATGTAACCCTCAATTCCCTTGTAATCTTTGCAAGGGAGATCACCTTACTCATTTATGCCATTTCCTTCTAAAGGCACAAAGATTTTGGTCCTTGTTTGAAGATCTTATGATTCTGAGCCTTCTAAGGTTTCCTCACAGTCTATAGCCTTTGGTTGATGAAGTGGTTGTGTTGATTCAATCTTTGGCCGACCCCACTCTTTTTGGGGGGGGTGATGTGCCTTCAAACCATGTTGTCTCGCAGCATGTTCCTCTAGTGGTTGAGGAAGTGGTTGTGTCGATGCAATCCTCATCTGATACCACTCTTCTCTTGGAGAGTGTCAAGTCTACCAAAGTGATCACATCGATGCAATATTTGGTTGATCCCACTCTTCTGATGGGAAGTGATGTGTCTACCGACTATGTTTTTAGCATTTCATGTTCAGTACTTTCAGAACAAGGGGATGATTCCACTCACTTCGATCACACCCTCTCCAAGTCCTAGGATGGTTTCCTTTGATTGGAATGACCTTGTTGAGCCTCTCCTTCCTTCTTATGCACCCTTTCAAATAAGGGTTGAATTTAATTCAAAAAACATTTACCGATGCATTGTGGATCAAGGAGCCTCCGCAAGTATTTTAACCTCCTTGGCTTGGAAATATTTGGGTTCTCCTCAGCTTGTGTCTGCTTCATATGATTTATTGGATTTTGACAGACGTCCTAGTGAATATTTTGGGATTCTTCCTCATTTTCCTATCTCGTTAGGTGGGAAGACTGTCCTTTTCGGTGTTATAGTGGTGCAAGGCCCGCTAGATTTCAATATGCTTCTCAAGCCTTATTATGTATATGCTATGAATGTTGTGGTGTTTGCGCTCTTCCGAGTGATGAATTTCACTCATAATGGAAGCATTGTCACTATCGACCAACTGGAATCTAATAATCACCATCCTAATTCAGCGTTAGTTTAGGTTACCCCTCTATGTGTTCCCAGTATTCATGTAGACTCTACCCCACCACGGGTTAATTATGTGGCATCTTATGCTTGTTGTTCAATTGCTTCTGAGCAGGAACTTGTGCAATCATGTTTTCCTTCTCGAGACATGGTCTTGGTAATTGATAAGTTTTGTTATTCAACGGGACATGGGAGCCCTTGCTTCCCCCTCTTGGCCCGAGTGATCTTGACTCTCATTTTGAGTATGATCTCACTGTTTCCAGATCCTCAATCCCTTGTACTTGTGATTCTTCACTGATAGACTCTGCCAATCTTGTCCAAAACCTTCATCGTCATATGGAATATGGTCATTTTTATTCACCCTTTGGGACTATTCAGCCTCCTCGTTTGCATGACTTCTAGGATTTTGAATCGCCTTTAGATGAGGCTATCCTTGAAGCCATGACTACGGTTTCTATATTGTGGGAAGACTTACACCATGGTTTGTGTTTTCTTCCCTTTTGGGAGACTTTCTAGGTGGACTATCGAAAAGACTCTTGGTCAGATCTGATCAATGGGCTCTACCTGAACTAGTACTACGCATGATTCGTAAGGCTATGTGGTGCTTTGTACCATATTGTAGAGTCCAGGTTTGTTGTTTTCAACTTTTGTATTAAGTGGCACCTCTTATTTTTTGAAGTTTCTATCTATATTGGATCTATTAATTTTTGGATTAGTAATATTGGCCTTATATGAAGGATATTGGAGACATTTTTTCTTTGACATTTGTTCATCATATCGATCCATTCTGACAAGTATTGACCTCGAAACTGGCATATAGGTTAGGTTTTTCCCTGCTTGCATTTTTTCATTATCCATTTCTTGGTTCATTTCACCTTAGTATCCACCCCATTGAATTGTGACACTAACCTTCATTGTTGATAAGTGTGTCATACTTTATGTAGTAGAGCCTTCCTTCCATGGGAATCCTAGTTAGAGCCTTGTTTTCTTTTTGGTGCCCATGCAAAAGTACTTCATAGGCATGGGAGTCCTTTTAGTCCCACCATGACTTTGCAATAAATCCTCATTCTTCTTCCTAGTCTGATCCATATTTTATGAGAAGAACAAAATGAATACATATTATTATCAAAAGATGATTAACACATAATAACATATATACAATAAAATTGATTTCTATTCAATAAGGAAATAATCTAAAACTGTAAAATGTAGCAGAAACAAGCTTGCTAGAATGGTGGCGGATTATCTCTGAGAAGAGATGTGACGACTGCACTAATTCGCCAAAATATGATTACAATGAGGCTCTCAAGGAATTTTTACAATAAACAGTAATGTCAAAAACCCTAGACATCCAAAAACCTAACCCTAGGAGATGAAGCGCCAAAAGTCATGTGGGTCCTGTTTGGGTAAGTTAGTACATCAACTTCTTGAGGTCGTAACCTTTGCATATGATCTTTGTTTTAGGCGCACGACAACACATTGGAAATTTATATCTGAGGACTACACATGTTTCATGTGGCGAGCCCTGCATATCTTGATTGTGGTGAGCCATAAAAATGTTGTTTAGGGCCTCAAAACGGCCCCGGAAGTTAGGGACCTGAAAACTAGGAAAAAAATTTCGAACTGGAAAACTCCAAAATGGGATAGATAGAATAGGTGGGAATCCACCCACATCCATCTGGATAAATCCTCCCCCATTAGGAAGTAATGGTATCCATTTCATTGAGTGCCCCCATTAGATGAGGAATTTTTTTCTAAATTTGACCCCGAGTGAGACACTTGCCTTGGTGCAGGAGTTGCCCTGCTTTAACAACTCGATAAAGATGGATCCTTTGCTAGCGAGTTCCCTTGGCCTATTTGTCCACAATATGATCACTAGACTCATGTTGTATGTAGTCGGGGTTGAGCTATGTTGGTGTTAGTTGTTCTGTTATCTCTAAGGTGTCCAATAATGGTGGGAAATAAGGTCAAAGGAGATCCAAGTTGAACATTGGGTGTAGACCAAGGAAAGGAGGAATGTAGAGCTCAAAATCATTATCACTCATAGCCTTGGTGATGGTGTATGGACCATAATGGAGTGGGCAAAGTTTTTAATGGGGTCTGGTAAGGCATTCTTTCTGCAAATGCAGCCAACTTTGTCTCCCACCTGAAACTTATGTGGCACCCGATGTTGATCATGGCACTGATTGTACTTGTCATTGGACTTCTATTAGATATATTGAACCTGTTGGCACATGTGATGTATCCACTCAATCAACCAGGTGGCTTTGTCAACTTCAGTTGGAGCAGGATATTAGTCGGTCGAGGTGAATGCAAGGGGTAGTGCAACATCTATGGGACCCAATGGTTGGAATCCCAGCCCCACCTGAAAGGGTTTTGTCTAGTTGATCTATGTAGGGCTCGGTTGTAGCTATGTTGGACATAAGGAAGACTCGCATATCATGTGCGAGGGTGCTTGGAATTATACATGCGTAGGATATGCAAGATCATTTGATTTACGACCTCAGTTTGGCCATATGTCTAGGGGTGGAAGGTCGTGGATTTGTTGAGCTTGGTGTCCAGTAATGACCAGAGGATTGAACAGAATGTGATGAGAAATTGACTGCCCCAATCTGAGATAATGGTTTGTGCTGAGAAATCAACTGCTTGGCAGTGGCCTCTGTTGTGATTCTCTTCTTGCAGGCGGTTAGGATCGCCATCTTAGAAAAGCGATCAACAACCACAAAAACACAGTCATTTCCCCGCTTAATGGATGGGAGGCCCGACATGTAGTCCATGGAGATGGATTCCCATGGCCTGTCAGAAGTAGGTAGAGGGGTGTATAGGCTCTGTTTCTTAGTGGTCAGTTTGGCAATAGCGTAGGTAGTACATGACCTGATTTACTTGTTGACCTCTTGTCGAAGTTTCAGCCAGTAGAAATGTTTTTGTAGCATTGCCACTGTCTTTTCAACACTGGAGTGTCCTTCCACCCAACTATAGTGGTCTTCCCTGATCAGCTTTCCTCTCTTGCTTGATGGAACGTAGATATGGCCCAGACAGAACAGCATCCCATCATGAAAATGGAAATTAGTGACAATTGCATTTGCGCCCAACATTTGGTAGGTGGTGGCGAAGTCTGTGTAATACCCCAAGGACGTGCCCCAGTCATATTATGAATTGTAATCATGTTTTGTAGGCTGGTGAGCCGAGTATTGATAAGTTGGTGGGCTTATGTGTTTATTAGGTCGGAGAGCCTAAGTGTTAAAGGCCAGGAGCCTATTTTTGTATATGTAATTATGCAAAAAATTACTAAAGATTAAACATCGTTGCGTGAATACCAACCATGAAGAAAGACTGATGGGGGACTAAGCTTCCAAAGAGTGGGTAAGGTAAAAGAGGTTGAAAGGTTAGAAATAGGGGCTAAGCTTAGGGGCTTAAGTCCTTGAGAATAACAATTTATTATTATTCCAAAGTTGTGTGAAAGACATGTTTTTATCCTAAGTCCTGGGAGAGGCAATGCATGCAGCTCCAACGTGTGCAAAAAGGGAACGCATACTTGATGGAGTTCATGCAAATTCATGGGTGACATGTGTCGTCCCATGCACATGCAATTTAACACTATAATTAAGTTGTGATGGGGGTGTGTCCTCCATCCTTGCATCTGTTGTATGAATTGTGTGGTCTCTGCGTCTGATCTCTGCATGCCTCACGCAGATCTGAAACCCGAAATTGTGATGTTTTCCTGAGAAGTTGACATATCCTCCATCTGAACTGTTTGAGTCTTCATTCAACCTCTGCATTGATTCCTTGTCATGCACCCTGAAAACCAGTGGCAAACCCATGGACTGAGTCATGTCTCTTATGTGTCCTATGAACCTAGCTTATCTTCCCTTGCAGAGTCGAGTCTGTACTCGAACCGTTCTTGGGTTGCATCATTCTGTTTTCCTGAGTGTTGTTGACTAGTTACTGTTGTTGTCACCCATACCTTGTTGGAACTGAGTCGGAATTGGCTGAAGAACTAGGTTGTCAGGCCCATGGTTGAAGAGGCAGGTTTTTAGGCCTGTGAGAAGCTCTCTCCAAGTGAGAGAGTATGTTGGGAAGTGGTTTTCTCCAAGAGAGAGTCCAACACCAGAAATGGAGCTCTAAGAATTCTTGATTCGGCCTGTTGCTGAGACCCATAGAGGGAGGTGAAGCACCAATGGACTGTTCTTGTGAAGGTGTATACTCCCATGTGGAACAAGCATGTGGGGAATGAGAGTCTGTGAGTAGTGGACGTAAGAAGGCTCCTAGAGAGAATCCTTTTGGTTGCATTGTGCAGTTTTCTTGTAACCTCAGCCTAGTCTAAGATTCCCTTACCTTGGGTGGAGCTTAGTCCCAGCTCGGGGGTGACCCACTGATGAGTGTGATGAGCAGCATGGTCTAAGTTTTGGAGGTTTATGGAAGGTCTGCACGTAGTTGGTGGAGTTACTACAGTTTCATGTGTTTAATTTCAATTAAAATGCATGTCTATGATGCTTGTAATATTATCATGTATTCCGTTGCAAGTGGAATTATTGTTAATTTTATTTAAGTCTGTATGATGGTAGTAACTCTATGTTAAATGTGTTAATTTGATTTAATATGCATGTTATATATAAGTATGAGAATGTTCTGTGTAGTAGTGTTTCCCAGCAGTGGGGTTGATGGTCAGGGACATTACAGTCTAGGTCTGTCTCATAGAGCTGGGGCCATCTAGAGATCCCATGGCTGCAAGAGTCTAGCACCGTGGTGAGTTTCATGACCGGTGGTCTGTTGAGGCAATCAGCAATGTGATTGGTGCTTCTTGTTTTATACTTGATGTTGAGGTGGAATTGTTGCAAGTATGTGGACCACTTCTCATGGTGGTCATTCTACAATTTTCTTTGTGTCTACATGAACTGCAATGGCTTATGATCAGTGTGGATGACTGTCTCCTTCCCAAGAATGTAATGTCTCCATTGGTGATAGGCTTGTACAATGGAGTACATTTCTTTGTCGTAAGTAGGGTACTTAAGGACAACATCTGATAGTGTCTCACTATGATAGGCCACGGGGTGGTCGTGCTGAGTGAGAATGGCACCCACAACATAGTCTGAAGTATTTGTCTCGATATCAAAGGTTTATTGCATGTCTGATAGTCAAAGTATTGGGGCTGAGCACAAGCGCTGATTCAAATCATCGAACACTTGTTATTGGGACTAGCCCCACACAAATTTATCCTTACCACCACCCCTGGTTACTTGGCTGAGGGCCCATGCAATATGGTAGAATCCCAACACGAACCTGCGGTAGAAATTGGCAAGGCCCAAGAAGCTCTGAAGCTTAGTGAGTGTGGTTGAGGTTGGCCAGACATGGATGACTTGGATCTTGGTTGGATCCACATGTACACCATGTTGATCAATGATGTAGCCCAGGTAATGGACATTGTCCATGCCGAAAGAGAATTTTTCCAAGTTGGCGTATAGATTGTGTTGTCGCGGGGTGTGCAGAACCTACTGAATATGCTACAAGTGTACTACCCAAGTCTTGTTGTAAATGAGAATGTCATCCAGATACACCACTACAAAATTATTGGTGAATGGTCGCAGGATATCGTTCATCATCCTCGTGAAAGTGGTTGGAGCATTTTTCAAGCCAAAGGGCATGACCAACCATTTGAAAAGACCTTCCTTTAACTTGAAGGCGATCTTCAATACATATGTCTATTCTATCAGGACCTGGTGGTAGCCAGACTTCAGATCAATCTTAGTAAAGTATTTGGCCCTCGTGAGCTAATCAAGGAGGTCGTCGATTAGGGAAATCAGGTACCAGTTTCTGACTGTGATTTTATTCAGGGCCTGGTAATCAATGCAGATTCGTCGGATTCCATCTTTCTTTTGTACCAGCACGCTTGGGCTCCCGCAAGGTGATGAGATGGGACTGATGTGCCCCTTATGGAGCAGTTCTTGGATCTTTCACTTTATATCCTCATTCTCTAATAGAGAGAGGTGGTAGACTGGCCCATTAGGCAGCGGTGTGTCGGGGGTCAGATCGATGGGGTGTTTGAACTAAAAGTGCAGAGGTACCCTGGTAGGTGAGAAGAAGATATCTAAGTATTCTTCCACAACCTTATCCACTTGCTTCTACTGTGTAGAGAGGTCATCCACGGAGACCCTGGATGTGGCTGCGATATTTTGCTCATTCTGAGAGTGAATCATGAAGAAGACAAACTTCCCCGTTTGAGAGATGACCTTCCTGCATTGCTTGGCAGAGATCAAGGAAATAGCACTAGGTGGGACTGCCTCCGGTATCCTATACAATTTCTTGTTCAAAGTAATAATAACATTGTGAAGCCTAGACTCATATAAAGCATGGAGTTTCCATAAATATGGTTGGCCCAAAAGAACATTACAAACTTTGAGAGGGGAAACATCACACAATACCTCATCTTTTAAGGGCTTAATGTTGTATGACAGGCGACATTGTTGGCTAACGTGGATGTCGCTTCCTTGGTAGAGATATTTGATGGTGAAGGGTTGTGGGTGCGGTGTTTTTGGCAAGGCAAGTCACTTGACAACCTCTTCTAAGATGAGGTTCTTCTGGCTACCACTATTAACAATGAAGTGCAGCGGAGTACCCTTCACCCACATCTGTGAATGAAAAAGGCACTTGCCTTCCTATAGCTCGTCTGGTTCACCAGGATGGAGCTTGGTGGTAGCAACGGTAGCACTAGGTTCTGCATCAATGATTTGTCAACCCATTTGTGGTTCTAACTTAGAGTTAGAAACCGCATTTGATTCAAAGGCTTTCACCTCAACCACTAGTCACTGGTTTGAGCGGAAATACGCATTCTTATGAAAGGGGTTCTTATGGAAGTCGCACCACCTCCCGGTATCTTTCTTTGTCTTTCTAGTGTCCTTATTTGCTTGCGGCCTAAACTGGTTGTCATGAGGTGGTCTATCTTTTCTTTGTCCTTTATTCTGCAGGTTGGGGCCGCCCTTTCTTGGCTTTTTCTGTGACGGGTTCCCAAGCCCAAATTGTCGTGTCTTTTGTTTGAGCTTATGCTTGATTTTGATGGCATATCGGTAGGCCGCGCCCAAGGATAATATGTCCAGAAAATCCATTTTGGTCTGGATGTATCTATGCAGACCATCATGATACTTGAGCACCAGATGTCACTTGGAATATTTGATACCCAGTTTGGTGCGCAAGGTATGGAGGATATTTGTGAATTCGAGCACTGTTTGGTCTCTTTGCTACCGCAGTGTGGTCCATTTTGTATGCAGGTCATCATAACTTCCAACATGGTAGTATTGTTCCTTAATAGCATCCCTAAAGGACTCTCAGGTGACCATGACTATAAATAATGACGGTTCCACTGTTTCCTTCTACTCACAGAAATTTTCCCACCAATCCTTGACATGGGGAACGGATTTGAGGAGCGCAAAAGTAATATTTTCTCTATTCGAGAAGTTATGGACAGAGAAATACCCTTCTAGTAGATTCAACCATTTGTCTACATCATTTGTGTCTATCTGACCTTCAAATATAGGAATATCAAAGCTGATTTGTACCTTGAAGGTGGCGGCGCCTCCGTTCGAAGAAGATGTGTCGCCTATTGGTAGTCGTCGAAGGATTTCTGCAAAATTATCCATCATCTCATTCCTCTATTGCATAAGGGCTTCCTCGAAAAAAAAATTGAAGGGATCTCCTATCCCGTCATATTTCTTTTCTCCTCCATGAGAGGTCACTTGGGCATGCGAGAGATTTTGTCCTCAAGAGAAACAAGCTCAAGACCCAATTCTTTGTACCCTGACCTCGTTGGGGACATGCATTAAGAATGACAAGGAGCAGACCACTCTGATACCACTGATCCGAATTTGAT
Source organism: Picea engelmannii (assembly GCA_009831015.1). Lineage (NCBI taxonomy): Eukaryota > Viridiplantae > Streptophyta > Pinopsida > Pinales > Pinaceae > Picea > Picea engelmannii. Next base: position 62,779 of record ML834762.1, read on the forward strand.
GAGCATAACAAAATGAATACAGATTATTATCAAAAGATGCTTAACACATAATAACAGATATATAGTAAAATTGGTTTATATTCAATAGGGATATAAGTTGAAACTATAAAATGCAGCAGAAACAAGCTTGCAAGAATGGTGGCGGATTATCGCTTAGAAGAGATGTGACGGTTGCGCTCATTCGCTAGAAGATGATTACAATGAGGCTCTCAAGTCATTTTTACAATAAACAATAATTTCAAAAACCCTAGACATCCAAAAACTTAACCCTAGGAGATGAAGCGCCAAAATTCATGTGGGCCCCGTTTGGGTAAGTTAGTACATCAACTTCCTGGGATCGTAAATTTTGCATACGATCTTTGTTTTAGGTGCATGATAGCCTATTGGAAAGGTTTATCCGAGGACTACACATGTTGTATGTGGTGAGACTTGGAAATGTTGACTGTGGTGAGCCCTAAAAACGTTGTTTAGGGCCTCAAAACAGCCCAGAAAATCAGGGACCCGAAAACTCAGAAAAAAACTGTGAAAATGAACCAGTTAGAATAGATGGGAGGCCACTAACATCCATCTAGATCATAGTCAACATTATTGGCCTTTCCCATGGGACTCCCCTAAAGCATAGTTTTTCTTCTTTCAAGCTCACTTAAACCATGAAAGTGACATCTGGTGAGAGATTATTTTTCCTTTTTGGCCTCACACAGATTACATGTGAAAAGGAGTCCTCTTTATGTTGTTTTCAAACTCCCTAAAATTGAAAATATTGTCGAGCGATCTTGCTACCCTTCATGCTCATCAAAGTAAAATTTGAAGGCACATATGTCCGGTGATAGTTTATCCCTTTTTCAGTCTGGATGGATATTTTTACAAAAAAGGTACGCCCTAGGAGCTATGGTTCAATAGGAGAGTATTCACAGGTGTAAGTTTAACCCTTTTTTAGGCCTAAGGGACTAAATTTGCAAAAAAAGGGCCATTCTCCATAGTTTTTGTTTATCTCTTTTTCGGGCATTGGAGATTATCTATGAAAAAGGAAACCTTTTGGAGTCCATAGTTAATCTCTTTTCAGACTCCCTAAATATGAAAACATTGTTGAGTGACCTTGTTTCTTTCACACTCATTAATTGGTCCAAAAGGAATATCTATTTTGCATAAGTTTAACCCTTTTTTCGATCAATAGATTACCTAAGAAAAAGGTAAGCCTCGGGAGACATGTCTCACCAACAGACTTCTCCTAAGTTATGTTTTATACTTTTTCGAGCTCAGGGGAATAAATTATGAAAAAGGTAGTCAGTCCATAGTTAATCTCTTTTCAGACTCCTTAAAATTGAAAATATAGTCAAGTGATCTTGTCTCTGTCACACTCGTTGAAATGGTTTTGAAGAGACGTCCTTTTGGTATAATTTTAACCCTTTTCTAGATCAAATGGACTAGTTACGAAAAAATATACTCTGGCCCTAGTGACCAGAAGAGTTCTCCTTGGTATGATTTTATTCTTTTTTGAGCTTTGGAGACTAACTTTACGAAAAAGATCACTCTGGAGTCTTCTTTTGTTGTTTTTCAGACTCTCTAAAACTGAAAAACCACCGAGCTTACCTTCTCTCATCTTGTAAAACTTCACATGGAAGGAGTCTTGTCGTTTCACGCTTTAATCACATCACATGTCTCATCCTTGCATCTTTGGCCTAATGTTGGATTCATGTTGCTATTACTGAAACTTTAATGCATTCCTTAGGTGCAAACCTTGTATCACTTTTTTCCATTTGTGATCTGACACCTTGACCCATAGAAGAATTTTCCCAAGTGTCCTTATCTTGCACATGTCTCCTTGCACTGAGCATCAGTATGTTCCATGTGCTTGGAACTAGTTTGTTTTTCTGCGACACTCGTTCCTCCTTTGTAATGTAGCATTCTTTCATTCTTTTCCAAGCTCGTTAAAATTTTGAAAAAGACAAAAAAATCAAATATTCCAAAAAGAAGGAACAGGACATACATTCTCTTTTATCGGCAGCAAGATAGTTGCTCTTTTTTGGACGTAGACCCAGTCAGGAGAAAAGGCTATTTTTGGTAAGAGAAGCATGAAGGGAACAAAGGACAATTGGAAGGAAAAGTGGCACGTGCGAGGGAATCATGTGAGGCATGCATGCAAGAAATACCTAAGGACGTTAGGGTTAGGGGTTTTGTAATGTATTGTAATGGATGATGAGCCAAGAATATAAATAATTAGTACTTAGGGGATATAAGCGGATGGCAAAGGGACTAGTGGAAAACAAGGAGAGTCCAGAAGTTGTAAGGTTAGTAAGAATTGTACTAGTCTGTAAGTTGGTGAGCTAGAGAAGTAGTGAGTGACTCGATTTTGAGGGTAAGATCGCAAGTTGAGGAGACTGGTGAGATCTAGTCAGCCTCACAGGGATCAGGGAGCCTATTGAGAGTGTAATATATAAGATTGTAAACACGCGCGGTGTGACATATTACTGAACCATAATAAAGAGATTGAGAGTGAGATATTTGTGGACGTAGCCCAGGAGGGGGTGAACCACGGTAACACTTGTGTTGTGTGATTGAATGTATGCATCTATATTTTTGTTAAGAATTAATTGTTATATGAATGAATGAAAGAACTAGTTAGATTTGATACTCCACATGCATGAATAGACTGATTTATTTAATTATATGTTAGACTAAATAAATCAATATCACAAGGCACAACCACATATCTCCACCCATTCCCAAGCTACAAGTACCTGAGTATTGTAGATGCACCTGAGTATTATAGCCACCCATAGAGCTATCTCGGGTGAGACTGTGCAGTACAGCCTGTGTGTTGCATTGCCTTATGGTTTACCAAGGGGGGAAATAGTTTTAGAGAGGTTTTGTTGGGAGCCTGATAAATCTGAACTTGGGTCAATCTATGACAGTAAGGTAGGATCAGGGTAGATAACTGATAAACTAGAATAAAACAACCAGAAACCAACAAATGGTTATGTTGTCTGTTAGTTGGAACAGGATGGGATTCAGTGAATGAGATCTGTGGAAGACAAGACGTTAGGAGAATAAGAATATAAAAGGGAATGTTAATACTGTGGAACCCAATGAAGGCAGAGATAGAAAGCTGGTTAAAAACAAAGGAGTTGGAGTTTGTGCAGAAAGATAACAGAAACCCGAAGCTAACACTGCGCAAATATTTGGACAAGTGTGTATTCAACGACTTACATGAAGTATTTTTCTGTGATTTCCCGCATGTGTTGCATGAGTGGATACTAAGGTTGAAAGAAAACCATCCTACAAATTGGATCAGACATCTAGAGTGGAATCTTGTAGAGATCGTGCATTTACAAGAAGTTGATAATAAATTTATGCGTGCAGTAGATTTCTAGTTAGACAGCATTGTTGCAAGATTTATCACAGAATTTGCAGTAGATACGGCGAAGTTTTACAGCGCAGCAGAGCAAGAGTTATTGAAGGGACCTTGAGATAGGTATATTAGATCATTATATACTTCTATTAAGATACTACTATATAACAAAGGTGTAATGATAATGGCCTCAGACAACTAAACTTCTCTTTGTGCATGGGGGAAGGGGGGAAGCACTAACAGGAGAAGGAGAAATGGAGGGAGAAATGGATAAAGGAAATAAGGAGGAGGCCTTGAATCCGATCATGATGTATGAATACCAAATCAAGCAGATCATGGAAGTAGCTCAAATAACACATAGTGGAGTGCCCTACCAATATAAGATGAACACCAAGAAGAGAGTCATAATCGCGAGAGAGGGCTTGGCAAGTGATGAAGAAGAGGTAGAGGATCTTTGGGCTGTGGAGAATATTGAGGAAATCTTATGCATGACATATGAGAGGAAGACGAGAAGTCCAAGAGCGGGAATACAAGGCAACACTCCTATCCATATCAGTCTCAGTGTGGAACCCATAAACCCATGTGCAACTAATACACCAATAAGAACACCACCATTTATACAACTGAATTTTGGGAAAAGGAAGATAGTAGGAAGTACATATACACGGGGAACAACAACTAGGGCAGTCAGTTCAGGAAGCATTAGTCAAGTATCTACACCCCACGGAGGTAGTAGCTCAGCATTCAGGATAGTCAGACATGATCCCACCATCAGGCTACCAGAATTCAAAGGAGAGGCATCGGAAGACCCTGAGAAGCACTTGTTCATTTGTGAAAAGATCTAGGAAGAAAAATATATCACATATGAGGACACTAAACTTGGGCAGTTGGATATCATGCTAAGAGATCGCGCACTGGATTGGTACATGATATTAGCTGCAAACAACCTTCCAGGGACAACCAGAATGATTGGAGATATCAAAAAGATATTGATAAATGAATTCCATATGCCTAGCTCAGAGGATCAATACATGAATGAGATGAAAGAGATTCGATAGAAACTAGGATAATCTGTATGGGAGAGTAACCAGAGATTCAAACGATTGAAGAAAAAACTAAAGTATGTCATGACAGATATGTAGAATAGGCATATGTTTGTCAATTCACTACTCCCACACTTGAAATACCCCCTGCGACAATAGAAGTTTCAGAATCAGTTAGAGGCTTTGCAGGCAGTCCTACAACTGGAAGAGAACCAATATCAGAAGACAAATCCAACCATAGAGGAGATGAAGGAGGATTTGAAGAACTTAACATTCCAGCTAAACTAGAACAAAGGTAAGGACAAAAGAGAATCCATTTGGTGTACTACATGTGGGACAAAAGGACACCATAAGAATGAATGCCCAACAATTGTGCAATACATGGAAACGGGACTACCAAACCCTTTGCCAACATGAGGACTATGGTGTGATATTTGTAAGAAACAGGGGCATGATCTATATCACTTCCCAATTATGCAGAAATACCAGACAGTTCCTAAGAGTTCATATTGCAACTTTTGCAAGTCAGTAGGCCATGATGACAAGGATTGCAGGACCATGGACCTAATGAGGGAAATAACATCAGATGCTTACAGGGTGCAGGCATAAATGATGATCGGGAAAGATGAACCACATTTTAACCAAGTATCATCCCTGTATAACATTGTACAGCAGGAGTATAACACTACGTAGCAACAATATAACATTGCACAGTCGCAGTACAATACCGTGCAACCACACTATAATATCACGCAGTATAACCAGGTGCCCCAGTACAATGCACCACGAGGAGAGCGAGTTGGATACATAGGTCGAGGAAGAGGAAGAGGAGGATTTGGAAGAGGTAGAGGACCAGTGGTATGCCACAACTGCCAACAACCAAGACACTATGCAAGAGAATGTCCACTTCCACCTGCGACATGTATGTATTTTCACGCATCATATCATGACACAGAAGAATGTACTACACTATTGGGGAAGATCCAAGAAAAGATAAATCAAAATAATCAGAATGATCAGTGGATTTCAGAGGAAGCAAGGGATGACGGAATAAATATCAACATAGTTACGTGTGGAGGATCTAAGTTAGAAAATGAAGTAGTAATACAAGATCCAACACAACACCAATGGGATAAGAAGAATGTTGAACCATAGAAGCAGTTTGATGCAGAGAATGAAAAGGAGATATTCAAGCAGGCCAGACAAGAATTCTTGAAGCCAAACATTGCATCGACATCAACTGTGCATCATACTCAGGAAGTACCAGCATAAGAGATACCTTTAGTCTTGGATCACACCAAAGAAGCATCGCCCTAAGGACAAGTAAGTACAATTAAGGATTTTATGCAATCATGTGTTAAACTACTAAATGATCCATCATATGTTAAAGTGTTACAAAATATGCTAGAAATATGTAGCACAGAGGTAGAAGGAAAGCTAGAACAGAAAATAGTTAATCGTCTTCATACAAGGAGGAGAAAAAGCAGAGAATTTCGACTGAACGCCAACATTGGAGATATTATATTGGATTTAGGATCTGAGGTAAATGTGTTACCCAAGAAGACATGGCAATGTATGGGAGATCCCACATTAGGATATTCACCTGTTCAGTTGAAACTAGCAAATCAACACAGAGTTCTACTAATTGGAAGACTAAAGGGGGTGACAGTAGATCTGGATGGAGTGCACACTAAAGTCGATTTCGAAGTGACAGAGATAGTGGATGGTACAACACCTTATCCAACATTTCTTGGCTTGGATTGGGTGTTTGAAAATCAAGCCATAATCAACTTAAAGACGAGGAATATGGCATTTGAGTCAGAAGAATACAGATTCATTGCACCATTAGATCCATCAGAAGGGGAAAGGTTTGTAGAACCCACTTGCCTAGACCTGGAGGAAATTAACTAGTTGTATAGAACAACCACGTGAGTAGAAGATTGTGAATCCAAATGAATATGGAATACTCAGTTGGAGAAGTATCATGTCATGTGTGTTGGATTCGGACACAGGGTTATAAAATTGGCAGCAGAGGTTACATGAAGTCTCCACAAGAAGACGCGCAAGAATAGACTGCACAGTAAGATGGGTAGGTACAGAGATAAGGGAACCTCCCATCTTCCATGTGGTGAATGACTTAGAAGCATTCTCAACAAGATATGAATATGAAGTATTAGAAAATTAGAGGCTCCTAGCTTTGGATATAGCACTAAATTCCACACCTGCAATATGGTTGGGTGCGCACAAAGAAACAGTCAAGGACTAGTACCAATGTACGCGGTTACTACACATCATATTTGGCGAAGAACATGGAAGCAACCAACTATGGAAATATGATGGACATGGGGCACTAGTAGAACACTTGGAGAATTTGAGAACACTATGGAGAATGACACCACCAGAGGAATGGCCTCATCATTTTATTCACACGTTAGAAGGGATTCCAGCAAACTGGTATACAGACTAGGAATTGTCTAGAGGAACTAGAGATTGGACAATATTACAGCAGAATTCTACAGTCACTTTCTCATTTGAACATGAGAACCCCAACATAGACTCAACACTCAAACAAATCATAGGGGTGATATTCATTAAAGAACAGGAAGTTGAACTTATGACAGAATATCAACAGCAGAACAGACAGACAGTGAAAGAACTATTTTCATGCTACTGCGTGCAGGAAGAAGCACTAGATGAAGATGACCCATGCAACATT
>ML834763.1:17258-48824 GCA_009831015.1 Picea engelmannii
TATGGCTACTAAATGCGACAAATAATGTAGATGATTGTGCAATAAATGAGATGATTACTTTGATAAACAATGTTATCTCAGTTTTTATGTTTGTTGTGATTATTCAGGTGATCATTGTCCCAACATAAAGGATGGATGATACAAGACAAGTGGGGAGGCAGTTCCCTCACTTCTTACCTAAGTAAAACTAGACTTTTGGTGGTCCAAAATCTTCCAAGTGGGGAGGAATGATCTAGGAGGCTCCCTAGGTCCAGAAAATGCTCAAAAATGAAAGTTCTCAGAATTGAATGAAACCAATTCCATTGAAACCTTCTCTTCGTGTTGATTCCTTCCATATATTTACTTTCTCAAATAGACATTTTATGCGAGAGTTATCGCACTCTAATCGTTTTCTCAAACAACTAAAAAGTCAATAGTCAAACTGGCAAAAGTCAATGTTGACATCAGCATGACATCACCATGTTGATGTAGCATAGTTACATGTGGCATCATAGCAGTAGGTTAATTGGGCAGTGACAGGGAACAACCCCACTTCACCAAGTGGCACATGGAGGACCAATAGAGTGTTGACATGTGGCATTGTGAAGGACCAATGAAAGGGTGCCATGTGGCCCAGACATGGGCTGCCACATGGCACCCCATCACTAGTTAAATGGAAGTTTAAAATTTTGGTGGAGGTCCATGGGTTTTGAACCCATGACCTATGGTCGAGCACCCTTGGGAAAGGTCCATTACCAACATGCCATGTGACAGGGCTTGTTACTACAACCCACTTTAATATAAATAAAATGGTACCAAGTTTTAAAATGGTGCAAAAGGGGGTTGGGGCCAAGCCCCAGCCCGAGGTTACTTGTCAATATAATACAACCAAGGGGTGTGGCACATTGTCCTAACACCCATCCATCAAATCAAGGGAGGCACATTTCTGGTTGGCACCCTCCACCATTTAACATAGGACCATAACCTTGGGGCTAGGTGCAATGGAAGGGACGTGGTCCTATCAAATGGAAGCACGTGACCACTATCTAAGGGTTATGGGCCATCATGAAACCCAAAGGGCTAGAGCTTGGCCACCTTAATTCCCATGTGACCTACTTTTGCATGCATGCATAGCCCTTTTTGGGCTTAATTTGATTTTTGTTTGTTACGGAGTGGGTTTTTGCCTAGAATATGTAATTTGAGGATATTTTGGCCATTTGAAGGGGGATTGGATCCCGAAAATAGGCCATATATTCAGGAGAAGTTGGGCTTCTCTTGTTGGGCCTAAAAAATATATAAAATAGGCTTTTTGAGCTTGAGGGGTAACTTTTTGATGCACAAATTTTGAGGAGCAGCTTGTGTAATTTGCCCATTTCTTATGTTTGTTAGAGGCATTGAGTCATGTTTTGAGAGGAGATTGTTGAGGCTAGTATGTATTTGAACAAGGAGGTCTTGTACAACAGATCATAAGTCTTTTTTAACAACAAAGAGACATTGTAAAGAGAACTTGAGCATTTGAAGAGAAATAAAGAGGTCCTCCACTTGGAAGCGGGCCCAGAGATGTAGCCAAAGATTGGTGAACTCCGTTAACAAGTTCTTGTGTCTACTTCTCTTTCTTGTTTGTTGTTATCTTCTCTTATTTTGCAGCATGGTTTATGATGACCAAACTCTTTAATCATTTATGAGCATCAAGTAAAATTCATAATTATTATTCCGCAATAAGTTATAGAGTTTTATGTGTTTCACATTCTTATTGATCCGATGCATAAAGTACATAAAACTTAACTTGCAATTTGTTAGTAAAACCTATCATTTTTTGTTCAAAGAGAAACCACCATAAAGAGATAGAAATGACCTCCATAAGATAGTGCATCATCATCATGTCTCCAATAACCAAAGAGAACACCAAACCATAGCACAAGAGAGAAAAAAATATTTAAGGTAGCGAAAATTCCAGTCCTTAGGCTCCCACAATGGGAGAGATATCTTATGAATTGAGATTCACATGATCTCTATTTATAAAAAAATATTAAAACATAGTTTTTCCACTTAGCAAGGGTAAAACATAAGATAAGGGGTAAAAAACCATTATCTTACCCCTTGCATCAAATAATAATATTTAATTTTCACTTTAACACAATAGAAATCCTAAAAATTATATGTTGTCACCCTTTTAGGGGACATTTTGACACTTTGAGTAAGCTGTTGGAGGAGAGAATGGAGGTCGTAGGGGCTCCTTAAGCATCCTCATCATGTGCTAGGGTCAATCCATGTATCCTCTGATCAGAATAAAAATTTCAATGTACAATAGCTCCATCACCATCAAACCCCCTCAATTATGACATCAAGCCCCAAAAGATGATGTTTTTCCTCTCCTAGGAAAGTTGTTTTGGTAATAGGGGTTGGATAAGATACTCCATGATGCCATGTAATCCTCCAAAGGAATGGCTCTATGATCTAGTGTGTGGTCCTACAACATCCAACCTATGGTCTCCTTGCCCCATGGAATCCCAAGCTAGGCTTGTTCTCCCAAAACTGGCCACCAAGTTGTTGGATTACTGAGAAGGGGGGTGAATCAATAATGAGAAATCATACTAATTATTAATCCTTTAAAACACAAAGTATATTATTTTACTTATTCAACCATTTTCATCTATTCATCATCAATATCTTACTATATCATAAGAATTAAAATTCATCAATGCATAATAAACAATAACAAACACATCCACACAATGCAAAGTAAACCAATATTTACATGGAAACTCAATGTGGGAGAAAACCAAGAAATGATTTTCTTATATGTCAAGAATTACATTCAAGGAATCACCAACTTCCAATTCTCTAACTACAACTAGAAGGAGTCTCCAACCCCCTAGCTTCTTAGACTACAACCTGAGGGAAGCTACAACTCCCCAATTATATGGATACAAGAAGAAGGAGGCTAAACCCCCCTATGTTCTCCAGCTACAACCAGAAGGTGGATACAACCACCTATCCTTTCCCCGTCCAACCTCCCTGAAATATAAGTAGAATGATGGAACCACTTTCACACTATCATTGTGAGATATATTGATGTAAACTTGTACCAATCCACATGCACCAAACAACCTGTAACAACCTATACCAAGAAACCTGTGATCAACCTATACCAATAACCTGTAAACAACATGTACCAATAACTTGTGCCAACATGTACCATGCATCAACCTGTACCTCAACCTATACCATAAAAAAGTGCATCAACCATGCACCAAACCTGTACAAATAACTTGTCACAACAACATGTCCAAATAACCTATTACAACAACCTGTCTCATCAATCTTATCAACCAAATCATATCTACTAACCAAGATCAATCACCAAGACAACTCTTAACCATATGCACAATATCACCAAGATGTGCATCAACCAAGCATATCACAACAACTCATAATCATCGCCAAGATCAATATGTGCTTATAATAATATACCAAGACAAGTATGCTACATCATACATGAACCATGTGTCAAAAATACTACTAAAAATTTCCTCCAACCATGTACCAAGTATATACCAGTCATGCATCAACTACACATCAACTATGACTCATCAAGATGTACCAACATCATCAACTATACACCTCATGCACTTGCCAACTCATCAACTACTTGTCTCAGCCATGTACCCAATATGTACCTCAACCATATACCAAATACATATACCAATATAACCATCAAAAGTTCTCAAGAAATACATCACACTATCCATAACCAAATACCATAAACCATTACATAAAACCACGTGTCACAACCTCATTGTTATACAACCTCTATCTATAACATACCTCAACCAAAATATGTCATCAATTTCATCATTCAAATCTGATTTGTAACTTTGCAACATACCCAGTGTATATGATGACATACCTACAAACCTTCCTTAACTTTAACAACAAGAGACTAGCATTTTCATCAAACTTTACTTTAGTCTCACATGACTAATTTTGGATTAGTAAACAACCCTAACTTGAAATAATAATAACTATGCACTTGTAGTGAATAAATATATGAAAATAGTACACAATGTTCTTCAGTGTCTTGTCTACAATTCCTCTAGGTTTCACTATTTGGAACCTCCTAGAAAAGGAGTTATAAAAAAAATGGCATACCTTGCTAAATTATGGCTTATTCTAGAGAGCGAACTTGTAGAGAATTTCTCACATCGAATATTTGTTGTATGGATCTGAAAATGGTACACAACATACTAAATACTGTACTCTAATAAATGCATTTGGTCTTACTGAATTTGGATTTGTTATGAAGAATTTATGACGTTTTTACCTGAAACACATGTTTTAGACTAGTTTCAGGACTAGACACAAACCCTATTTTCCACGAAGTGTAACTCCCAAAATATAACGACCCACAAGTTGAAATTTTTATCATAGTTACTTGGATATTTTTTCTCAATGACCTCCATATTTATCTATTGGAATAATTGTAGAAAAAAAATTATTGTGAAAATGGTGGGATGACCTATAAATAACATACCTTAGAAAGCATCATCAAAAGTCTTTATCCTCCTTTGAATTTTGACCTTCTTTACTTCACCTTCCTTATGAAATTTGCCTTATATCTCCATTGGTTACCTCTGTCACTTGTATATATTCAATATGATCAATGGATGCTAATGGGAGACCCTTTCTCTCTTATTTATACTCTCCATGTAGCTTCCTCTAGAAGCATCCACTTAACCACTTTGTCCACTTAGCCACTTTGTCCACTTAACCAAATTTGTCCACTCAGCCACTTTTTCCACTTAACCACTTTGTCCACTTAGACACTTTTTCCACTTAACCACTTTGCCACTTAGTCTACTTAACCAAATTTGTCCACTTAGCAACTTTTTCCACTTAACCACTTTGTCCACTTAGACACTTTTTCCACATAACCACTTTGTCCACTTAGCCACTTTGTCCACTTAACCAACTTTGTCCACTTAGCCACTTTGTCCACTTAACCACTTTATCCACTTAACCACTTTATCCACAAATAGTAAACTCTCTAATTCTAGTTGCAACTAATTTATTTTTAATTGTTTTGTTGTTGCAACCACTTTAACCCATGACTAACCACTTTGACTATTCAACTTCTTCTAGGAGTTTCTAGAATAATTTGACTTCTTTGACCTTCTAAGATCTTCTATATAACTCATGAGGTTTCTCCAACTTCACATGGCCATAACTCTCTAACTGTGAGGAGTTATGTGGCGTTCCACATATCACTGGAAATGGAATGACATATACTATCCATATAGAATAGTCTTACATGTAAATTCATTGATCTTCATGCCTTTATACCTAAAACAGACTCGACTCCCTTACCTAATTCTTTGTGCTACCAAAATTTGGTACCAAACTTCTCCAAATCTTGAAATTAATCACTAAGGGTTGGCATCAATCTATAATATCACTCTCCAAGGGTTGACATCAATGACAACCAAAAATCTAGACCAACTGTCCATCAACTTAAGCCAATTGTGTGACAATATCCCCCTTTGGCATTGATGACAACACCAACATTGATGGCAACACTTAGTCATGATAACATTCATACTTATACTCATAAATTTTTCTATCTCTCCCCCTTTGACACCAATGGAAAAGGGTATCTCCCTTTAGGGCTACTCCCTTGTCTGAACTCTCCTTGGGGTTTCTCAACTTATCTACATGCCTTTGATATTTCTCTGTGTTTATAAGCCTCTAATTACTCTCTCTCCCTTCATATGAATAATATCCCCCCCTTTGAAAAATGGTATCACTTTGATGCAACACTGAAGTCATATCACTCATTCTTCCCTCGTGACAATATACCCCCCTGAAAACATGCCTCTTTTCTCTCTCTCCAAGAATCTAACTCTGTATCCTACATCTGATGAATCTCTTCCCCTGGAATCATACCTATATTCTTACCTCTATGTCTAACAAATTCTATGAATGAAATTTCTACCTATCTTTTTGGGTATGTTTCTCTCTCCTGACTTCTTTGCAAGATGTTGTGTAGAAAAAATATAAGTCTTCCTATACCACTTTCCTTTTGGAGCTATTTTCCATTGGTGCTTCCTTGTGTAATCAACTAACATATATGAAAATCTTTCAAGAATAAGCATTCAAATATTCTTGTGTAATTATCATCCATTATGATAATGTTCTTTTTTCTCTGAACCACTCTCTGAACCAATCTATGAATCCATGTTCTCATCCACTATCATATATATGTCCAAACCTATTAAGTGTTCTTATGAATCCATATTTGTCCATATTGTCCAAGACTCTGCTACACAATTGTCCATAATGTTGACCCATCTGTCACTGTACTATCATGAAGTCTTCACTACTACAATTGATTAATAATCTATCATATTGTGCTTTTGCTAACTGATTTCTCTGAATATGTCTACTCAAACTCTGCAAGTTGCTTGAAGGATGGTTACATGATATGTCTCAGATACCTCATATACTCCCCCTATCTATTATTCATATTACCTTGGAGTCTCTAAGATGTATGGCTCAGAAAAATTCCTGGTCTGATGCAGAGTCATCATCATCTTCATCGATAGATTCATCATCTCTTTGAACTCTGACTTCTTTATTTTTGTCTATGAATTCATCTGTCACTACAATACCTTAAAGTAAAATCTCTTGAACTTGTTCCTTATTTACTTGTCCTCCTTTTCTTTCATTTATTTTCCAAACCTTTTTGTATCTGACATCTTCCTTTTTCTTTGTAGATTTGTCTTCATCTCGTTTTGTTTCCAATCTTGCGATCTCTGGGACCTGGTCTTTGTTCACCTTTTCTTCTTGTTTTCTTATCCATACTTTATTATATTTGATATAATTGTTCTCTTTCATGGAAGTATCGATCATGCTTCTACAATTACAAGCTATGTGTCCATAGTTATGACATTTGTAAAATTCAATGTTACGTGGGGACACATAAGCATTTCTTGTTTTAACATTTGTTTTATAATCCCTGCAATCTGCAACCTTATGTCCAAAGTTGGTGCTAGCACTCTGTAATTTCTCAGGTTGAAGAAGAAATGGGCAGAGGTAACTACAAAACCACCTTGGATTCTAGGATCTAGCCCTCTTAGAATCAAAGAGGGATCTCTCTGTATGATTTAGCTTTATTTGGATTGGATGTTAGGTTAGTTATAAGAGTACAACGTTTGTTTGTTTTTTAAATGGTTTGGTTGGAACAAAGAAAATAGGTCATTGGGCAATGGAGTCACAAGTTGGAGTTCAATCAAAGACAAGTTCTACAGAAAACCCTATAGAGAAAGGTAGGCACTCTTTTTGAATTTTTTGAGGTTGATTTTGGATTTGGAGGAGAAGATGAGAGGACCAGGTAATAACAGGGAAATCAAGAATCTAGGAACTAACCATTGAGCAGAAAACATTAATAATTATGTCAAACCCAGAAATAGAGTGTATGTCTCAAAAAATTATGTTCTTTAAACCTCTTAGCATAATTCAGAGTATGAATAACTTAATAAATACAATGGAAACAAATTACAGTGAATAAAAGAACTTCACCACAAATATTGACACATAAATCCTGTAACTATTGTGATTGTATTATTGGATTGATGAACACAAGCGGCTCTGTGAGTTTCTTTACAATATGGATCCTATTGTACTAACATATCTCAATTGACCAACCATTTTACATTTGAATTATAACCATATACAGAAAAATTATCCCCCGGGATCAGGAGGTCGAATTCAACAACCTGGCCAAAAATAGAAACAAATCCCTCAAAGTTTTGAATTGTCTGCCATGAAAAAAGGGTTGGACTATTGAAAATAGGGGTCAAATAAGATACTTGTATCTCCCATAATATGACAGTTGTGCGAAAAATAAAATATTTTACTGTATATGAGCCCGTTATGAGTAAAAACCTCTCTCAGTTTTTCCAAATTCATCTCCATCTTTTCAAAACATCTGTCACAAAAATATGACAAAAACATGAAAAATGGAAACCTGAAAAACAGTTCTCAGAGATGGATTTGATTCTCCCAATTCCTGATACCTGTGAAAAAAATGAGATATTTTATTGTTCTTCAACCCATTGTGGAGAAAAAACTCTCTCGTTTTTTCAAAATTCCTTCTGGTTTGCTCGAAAATTCTCTTGGAAGACAGGTGGTCAAACTGGGAAAAAATAGTTTTTGATTTGGGGGAAAGTGGTTTTTGCAGGGGAAAGTGGTAGTCCGAACCACCCCCTGGGCAAACTAGATGTCTTCATCACGGGAGAAATGCCAAATAGATAGCTGAATAATCAAATCACCTATGATTATAGGACCCCAACATAGGTTCCACCTGGGGATGGCATCTCTTTCAAGAGGTGACAAGAAGCACAAAACTATGAACACGCCGAATAGTGTTTTATCCGTTGGGTTGATCATAAGCTAATTAATATGAACAATGCCACTAAACATTTATTATTAACCTAATGTTTTTTATCCTAATCTTGTTTATTCATGCGGGGATGAAATTGGTGGAGGGGTGAAGAAATAGAGGGTGGGGGAATGAAGGGTGCAACAGGGTGATGAAGGATCATGCGAAATGGATGGAGGGAGAAGTGAAATCAATCAAGTCCAACAAGCCATATGTCTTCATCATGGGAGTAATGCCAAATAGATAGTTGAAGAATCAAATCACCTATGATTATAGGACCCCAACATAGGCTCCACCTGGGGATGGCATCTCTTTTAAGAGGTGACAAGAACCATATAGCTCTAAACATGCCAACCAGTGCTTTATCTATTGGGTTGATCCAAAAACTTTATTCTGCAATCTATACCTATTATGATCCTCTGTAACTGAACCTTAAGTAGAAAATTGATCTGTATACCAAAATCTAAACTAAACTGAAAAAATGTTGGAAAAGTGCTCACAACCCTGAACTTATTTGCACACTGAAAAACTGATTGTTGAGAAGATACTTACTTGGTAACCTTATTTATGTACAATCCTATTCTAACACTGAATTCTTGGTTTCAAGGGATATAAAATATCCAATATAACCAATCAAAGATTTGATCTGATACCTTATCTCTTTCACTGTTTTTGACAAAAATCAGAGTTAGAGCTTGTAAGGGCACTAGGAACTGATTTTCAGCAAGATCTTCATAACATAGAGCTTTAGATATATCAAAAACTAAAGAGGAACTGGAAATCAATTGGCATTCTGAAGTGAAAAGATCCTCCATATAGATAGTTATAGGATCATGAAATACATGACCTATCCCTTGGTATTCAAATTCATCCAATTCCAAATCATAATTTATTATTGTATTTATGATGTTTGTGTCATCATGAAAATTCTAATTTGACTACAAATTTTGATAATAATTTTGTAATGACACTTCTCCTAAACTAGGCCATGGAACTGATTTCCTAATCATGTCTTGATCATAGCTTATTTTAAGCTCATAACTGGAAAATGAACCATGAATTGGACAACACAATTTATCCAACACATCAGCTATTGGATCTTGCAAGGACTGAGATGATTGTTTTATTAGTTCCAATACAAATTCCTCATTTTCTGTGTGCGTATAATCCATGATATGATTAAAAAAATTCTTCAAAAATTGAAATGAATTGAAGGTTAATGGTATAGATTTATAATGCATTAATTCATCTTCTGTTTGAATATCAATGTATCTCAGGGGCTGTAAATTTGGATCAAGAACAACTTCTATGTCATCAATGACATCTCCCACTGATTCATCAGAACATTCTCCATACCTACTATTGACAATTTGCTTATATTTTTCTCACAGAAACTAAAATGAAGAGACATAAGGGAATATATCTTTCACTTACTCTAAGATTTGTTGCATTTTCCTCATTCTTGTCATAATTGTTGTGCAAAGGCTGATTTTCATATTTGATCTGTAACTGATCTTCCTTCTCCCAAAATCATGCCATTGGTTTCTTTGAACAATGAACATCTATTTCAACCACATAATCATCATCATATTGATCATACTTGGGTAGATTATCTAGGTAAGAAATGTCATCAAACATGCACACCATATCAATTGGTTGTTCCTCTGCAAGTTGAGTTGGAGTTTCATATTTGACTATTTTGTGAATGGAATACATGAAATAATCGTTTTCCAATCCATGATACCAAGGGTGAGATGCAAAGTTTTTGGGAATACTGACCCTTTATTTCTCTCTAACCAATGGAACATGATTCCCTTGAACAACAAGTTTTTTCTTATGCTAATTCTGTACAACATTTATTCCATGGTGCTTGCCAAAATGTCTAGCTTCACCTCTGAGGATGTCAAATGCTCCTTTTCTTTGTTCTTTCTGTCTTCTACCTCCAACTTTGACCTTTTGATCAACAAATGATCTTCCACACTTATTGCACTATCTTGCATTTATTGGAGTGTTTTGGTGTTCCTTTCCCTCAACTGAAATGCCATTTATGGATCAAAGGCATCTGGATAGTGTAAGAGAGATAAATCACAAGGAGGTTTTATATCAACCGTCATTGAATGGTAGATTTGATTGAATCTGGTTGAAAATCATTGCACTGTTTCTCCTAGTTGTCTTTTCAAGTGATAATATTCTTCCAAAATGATGAAGGGATTCCTATTGATCACCCATTGATCCAAGAAAACTTTCACAAATTGATTGAGATAATTGATTCCTGTAGTTGGCAGATATTTATACCATTTCTTAGCTTTACTTTGCAAAGATAAAGCAAAAATCCTAATACAAACATCATTTTTTTCCACCTCAAAAAGGTCAAGATAATTTTCAAAACCTTGAATGTGTTTCTCATAAGTGATGTAGCCATATTCTCTGTCAAATCTGGGAAGATGTTTGAATTAATTAACAGGGAAATCATGGAGTATGGGAGGTAAAACAAGAGGCTTATATCTATCTCAGATTTTTACAGTTGTAGGAGTATGTACAGGGATAGTAACATTAGGCTTAACCTCTTGAGGCTCATTAGGTTGAACATGCTCTTCATAAATTTTGGCAATATCATCTGGATCAGGATCATGAGAAGGGAAGAAATAATTAAAAATAAAACCTATCATATCTTAGATAAAATTCCATCTTAAATACATGATCTTTTCATATGGTCTAGTCATGTTTCAGGTTCTTCCTCCAATGGAGTCTTTGAATTGGAACTAATCTTGAGTTGATTGGAGTCATCAGGTGGATGATTCAGCCTTCTTGTGTATGATCATTTTCCAATATCAATAATCATACCTGAAACTTGATATGATTTCTGAGGAATAGTCCCCAGTATGGTCACCACTATGTTAGCACTTTGTAATTTCTCGTGTTGACAAAAAAATGGGCAGAGGTAACTACAAACCACTTTGGATTCTAGGATATATCCCACCTAGAATCAGAGAGGGATATCTCTGTATGATTTATATTTTCTTGGATTGGATGTTAGGGTATTTATAAGAGTGTAGGGTCTGTTTTTTTTTTAAATGGTTTGGTTGGAACACAGAAAATAGGCTATTGGGAAATGGAGTCACAATCTTGGGTTCAATCAAAGATAGGTTCTACAGACAACCCTACATGGAAAGGTAAGTAATATTGTTGGATTCTTTGAGGTTTATTTTGGATTTGGAGGAGAAGATGAGAGGACCAGGTAATAACAGGGCAATCAAGAATCCTAGAATTAACCATTGAGTAGAAAACATTGATAATTATGTCAAATCCAGAAACAAAGTGTATGTCTCAAAAAATTATGTTCTTTAAACCTCTTAGAATAATTAAAAATATGAATAACTTAAGAAATATAATGGAAACAAATTACAGTGAATAAAATCACTTCACTACCAAGATTGACACCTTAATCCTGTAATTGTTGTGATTGTATTATTGGATTGATGAACACAAGAGGCTCTCTGAGATGCTTTTACAATTTGGATCCTATTCTATGAACAGGTCTCAACTGACCAACCATTTTACATTTAAATTATAACCATATATAGAAAAATTATCCCCCAGGATTAGGAGGTCGAATTCAACAAACTGGCCAAAAATAGAAACAAATTCCTCAAAGTTTTGAACTGTCTGCCGTGAAAAAAGGGTTGGACTGCTGAAAGTAGGGGTCAACTCAAACACTTTTATCTCTCAAAATATGGCAGTTGTGTGAAAATGGAAATATTTTATTGCATATAATCATGTTATGAGTACAAACCTCTCTTGGTTTTTCCAAAATCATCTCTATCTTTCCAAAACATCTGCTGCAAAAACATGACAAAAACAGGAAAAATGGAAATCGGAAAAATAGTTCTCAGATATGGTTTATATTCTCCCAATTCCTGGTACTTGTGAAAAAAATGAGAGAGGTTATTTTTCTTCATCCCGTTTTGGAGAAAAACCTCTCTCGGTTTTTCAAAATTCCATCTGGTTTGCCTGGAAATTCTCTCGGAAGACAAGTGTTCAAACTGAGAAAAAACAGATTTTGATTTGGGGGAAAGTGGTTTTTGGAGGGGAAGGTGATATTTCGGACCCGCCCTAGGGTGGTAAGTGGTATTAGGGGGGGTGGTTCTGGTAAGACCTGGTGATGACATGTGTCCAAGTGAAAACCACTTTTCCCAGATCCCCCCTCTTGTTAAAGTTAGGATGGATGGGGGGTCTGGAAAAATTTATGGATGTAAATTAATTTATTGGGATATGTGTGTGGGTTTAGACTTAGGGTAAAGTTTGTATTTGGTTTTTATTTTTTATTTTTTTATTTGTTTTATTGTTTTTACATTTTGTTTTATTATATTTTGTATTTTTAATGTTTTTTGTTTTATTTATTATGTTTATTTCATTTAACTTTGTTTTATTTTTATTTAACTTTTGTTTTATTAATGTTTTGGGCTTCTTTTTTCGTTTTTGTTTTATGTAATTTTGTATATGTTTTAAATTTTTAAATTTTATTGTTTATATGTTCTAGGTTTTTAGGTTTTGTTTTTTAGTTTAATTATTTGATTAATTATTGTTAATTAGTTACAAGCCTAGGTTTTAATTAATTATTAATTAATTTATTATTAACAACCCTAACCTAGTTTTACTAATCTAACTATACTAATCTAATTAAATTAACTTTATTAAGCTAACTTATATGAACAATGCCACTAAACATGTATTATTAACCTAAGTTTGTTTATTCATGTGGGGACGAAATTAGCGAAGGAGTGAAGAAATGGAGGGTGAGGGAATGAAGGGTGTAGCAGGGTGATGAAGGATCAGGAGAAAAGGATGGAGGGAGAAGTGAAATCAGTCGAGCCTAGCAAGACAAATGTCTTCATCACGGGAGCAATGCCAAATAGATAGTTGAAGAATCAAATCACCTATGATTATAGGACCCCAACAGTTAGTACAATAAAAACAATGACCATAAAATAAATTTACATACTTGGGAGTAAATGATATTCTTTGTGGTGTAGTCCTTCTGAATTTATTCCTTGATTGATCATAATCATGATTGAATCTTATTTGTGGCTTGAACATGGATGGTCTTTTTGAAGATGTATCTTTATTAGTTTTCTTATATTTTGGTTGACCATGATTCCTTCCTTTCAGTACTTCTACATAAATATTGCTATTTTCTTCATTCTTCTTTTCTAGCAACCTAGAGTGCTTCTCTTCATTCTCTACTGCTGATGTAAATGTTTATGTATCTTCAACATTCTTGTTGAGCTTGACGACTTTGACTCTTAGTGTGACAACTTCTTATTCAAGATTCTCAACCTCTTCTTCTTTATTCATTATCTGAGACTTCATGACCTCTTTTGTTCTCTTTGCTTCTTCAAGTTGGATTTTCAATGTAATTATTTATTCTTCATGTCTTCTCTCTTCTTGACCAAACTCTTCCTCAAGTTGGTTTAAGTCATCGGTTATTTCCTTGAGATGATCTATCGGTATCTTTTCTCTCTTTTCTGCTTCTTCCACTTGTGCTGCTATGTTGGATCTAAACATTGCTTTTGATATTCTAGAGTTTCTTCAATTCTTCTGGCCTCGTCTAGCTGAGCTCTTAAATTCTTGATGACCTGCTTAGATTCTTTGGAACCTTTAACAATTTCCTTTGGCTTCATCAATTCTTTCTTGGGTGACTTGTTTTCTTCTCTTTCTTTCTTTAGATATTCAATTACACTGATCAATTATTCTTTGTAATCAACTTTTACTTCTTCATACTCTTCCTCTTATGAATCTGTCTAACATGATGAGCATCTTTATTCTTGTTATGTACCTTCATCTTCTTTTCCATTTTCTAAATATGTGATGAGTGAAGTATAGACATTATGTAACTTATCCCAAATTTCTTTGGCTAATGAACATTTACCAACCTTTTCTCTTATCGGATTAGGTAATCCTTCCCAGATGAAATCCATTGCTATTTTTTTATTCTTCTTCAATTCCTTCTTGGCTACATTCTTTTCCCTTTTTTAAGTATCATATCCTCTAGCAATTGATTTCCAAATATCATATCCTTGCCTCCAAAACTACTTTTGTCCTTCCACTCCATATCTCATACTTTAAACCATACTGACCATTAAACATTGGTACACCATTCTCATAATAATCCATGATCTCCTTCCAGTGGTTAAAATGTTTCCTAGTGGAACCTTCTCTGATACCAATTGTTTGATTTACTAAGAGGGAGTGAATCAATAATGATAAATTATACCAATTATTAATCCTTTAAACCACAAAGTATATTCTTTTACTTATTCAACCATGTTCATCTATTCATCATCAATATCTTACTGTATCATAATCATTAAAATTCATTAGTGCATAATAAACAATAACAAACACATCCACACAATGCATGATACAACAATATTTACATGGAAACCCAATGTAGGAGAAAACCACGAAATGCTTTTATTATATGTCAATAATTACATTCAAGGAAGCACCAACTTCCACTTCTCCAACTACAATTGGAAGGAGGCTCCAACGCCCTAGTTTCTCAGACTACAACTCGAGGGAAGCTCCAACTCCTCAATTATATGGCTACAACCAAAAGGAGGCTACAACCCCCTATGTTCTCCAACTACAAATGGAAGGTGGCTACAACCACCGATCCTTTCCCCATCCAACCATCCTAAAATATAAGTAGAATGATGGAACCACTTTCACACTGTCACTATGAGATATATTGATGTAAACATGTACCAATCAACCTACACCAAACAACCTGTAACAACCTATACCAAACAACCTATAATCAACTTGTACCAATAACATGAAAACAACATGTACCAAATACTTGTGCCAACATGTACCATGCATCAGCATGTACCTCAACGTGTACCATAAACAAGTGCATAAAGCATGCACCAAACATGTACAAATAACCTGTCACAACAACCTGTCCAAACAACCTATCACAATAACTTGTCTCATCAATATTTTCAACCAAATCCGATCTACTCACCAAGATCAATCACCAAGACAACTCTCAACCATATGCACAATATTACCAAGATGTGCATAAACCAAGTATATCACAACAACTCATAATCATCACCAAGATAATCAATATCTTAATGTATCATAAGCATTAAAATTCATGAGTGCATAATAAAAAATAATAAACACATTCACACAATGTACAGTACACCAATATTTACGTGGAAACCTAATGCAGGAGAAAAACACATAATGTTTTTCTTATATGTCAAGAATTACATTCAAGTAAGCACCAACTTCCAATTCTCCAACTACAACTGGAAGGAGGCTCCAACCCCCTAGTTTCTCAGGCTACAACCTGAGGGAAGATCCAACTCCCCAATTCGATGGATACAACCAGAAGGAGGCTACAACCCCCTATGTTCTCCGGATACAATTGAAAGGTGTCTACAACCACCTATCCTTGCTCCATCCAACCACCCTGAAATATAAGTAGAATTATGGAACCACTTTCAAACTATCAATGTGAGATATATTGATGTAAACCTATACCAATCAAGATGCACCAAACAACCTGTAATCAATGTTAAGAACCAAATATCAAGATAGCATAGAAAAACATCATAATAAGTACTCAAGGCCTTGAAAAAGATAGAATTTCAGATAATAATCCTCTTTGAGGGGGAAACCTCTTTATAAACCACATAAATCTTCCAATACAACATGATTCCAAATGAAAATGTATTCTTGGTATATATAGGAGACTAGGAGGTACAATTACAACTAATGGACCCAAGCCGACATAAATAAATAACATTACTAATGTAATATGCCCCACTTAAGGGGTAATGTTCCCCTATTTAGGGCTTAACATGCCCCTCCCCTTGAGACAAGTGTTGTCTGCAATGCTTTAGTAATTATGGATTCTTTTTTATAAAAGACTCATCTTCCCAAGTGGAATGTTTAGCAGGTAGTTTCCTCCACTTAATGAGATACTCTAAAATGGATATATTCCTTAGCTGGAGAATTATTATGTGAGTGACGGCTTCATTCTCCAATATGATTTCTCCTTCCTTGTCAAGTTATGGAAATATAATTTGAATTGGGATCTTGTCACCTATAACCTTATTTAAGATTGAAACATGGAAAAATGGGTGTACTCGCGAGGATGTACACAACTCCAATTTTTATACCATAGTACCAATATTTTGCAACACCTTATAAGGGCCATAGTATTTTGGTGATAATTTATTATCTTTCTTGGCTTGCTTGAGGGACATATGTTTGTATGGTGGTAGTCTTAAAAACACCCAATCCCCTACTTAAAAACTTCTTTCACTACGATGTTGATCTGCTTGTTGTTTCATGTGATTGTGTGTCATGATTAGGTTGTCCTTTAAGATTTGGAGAACTTGTTATTGATGCTCGATGTGATCTTCCACTGCTTGAACCTTGGATTTTTATTTTAGAGAAGAAGTGATGGAAGGAGGGTGGTATCCATAGAGTTCCATAAATGGTTTCATTTTTGTTGCGGTATGAAAGGAAGTGTTATACCACCATTCTACCAAGGGTAACCATTTAAACCATTGTTTTTGTTTATTAAAGACGAAGCAATGAAGGTAGCCTTCCAGACATTTTTTCACTATCTCTGTTTGTCCATTAGATTGAGGATGATAGGATGAGCTATGAGCCAATTGAGTACCCAAACAAGAAAATAATTATGTCCAAAAATGTCCAGTGAAGATAGGATCTATGTCACTTACAATAATCTTTGGGATTCCATGTAGTTTTTGAACTGTCTCCATGAATGCGGTGGAAAATTTAGTGGCTTTGAAGGGATGAGAGAGTGCACAAAAGTGTGTGTACTTGATCAGTCTATCAACAATCACCATTATGACACTCTTTCCTTAAGACTTCAGTAACCCTATGATGAAACCCATGGAAACCTCCTCACAGTGCTGACTTGGGATGGCTAATGGTTGTAAAATACCTGGGGTCTTAATTGTTTCAACCTTATTTTGTTGGAAAACCAAACATTCTTCTACAAATCTTTGAACATCAGTTTTAAGTCCATCCCAAAAAAATTCCTTCTTGACCCTATGGTAGGTTTTCAAAAATCTTGAGTTCCCCCCTACCAGAGAGGTGTGCAATTCCAATAGTAACGTTTGTTTGAGTTGGGATTTCTTACATAAATATAAGTGATATTTGTAGCATACTGAATCTTTTTTCCATGTAAATGTATCTAATGCACTGGAATCCTGTTGCAACCTTTGAATGAGAGTCCACATGTTTTTGTCATTCTTTCATTCATCCCTCACTTCTATTATCCAATTGGGTTGGATGATCAAGATAACATAGAGAAAGACCTCAAGATCTTCATCCTTTATTGAGAGTGCATCTGCCATAATAGTTTTCTTCCCTTTTTTATAGATGATTTCAAAATCATAACCCAATATCTTGGTCACCCATTTTTGTTGTTCTTCTGAAGATAGTCTTTGTTCCAAGAAGTATTTAAGACTATCATGATATGTTTTGACCTTGACATGACTACCTATTGGGTAAGGGCACCATCTATTCAATGCATGTAGTATTTCCATCATTTCCTTCTCATAAATAGGTTTGTGTAAGTCATTTCCCTTGAGTGGCCAACTTTCAAAATTCAGGGGCCTTCCTTCTTGTATTAGGACAACACTAATGCCATTTCCCGAGGCGTCACATTCCACAATAAAGGTTTTTGTGAATTCTAGTGTGGTCAAGACAGGATCTTTTCACATCACCTCTTTAAGTTGTTCAAAAGCTTTAGCTTCCTTTGAATTCCATGAAAATGCATCCTTCTTAGTTAGTGTCATTAAAGGTATTGCTATTATCCCATAGTTCTGAACAAACTTGCGGTAGTAACTTGTCAAATCCAAAAGTCCTCTAAGATTATTCAATGTTTTGGGAATCGGCCAGTCCATCATGGCATTAATCTTGTTAGGGTCTACCTTGACACCTTCATGAGATACAATATGACATGAATACTCTACCTCATTCACCCCAAAGAAAAATTTGGATAGTTTGGCATATAGTTGTTGCTCCTTTAGTAGTTGTAGCACCTTGTCAACATGTCGCACATGATCCTCCCAAGACTTGTTGTAGATTAGTATATCATCAAAAAATACTAACACAAATTTTCAAAGGAAGGGCTTAAAAATGGAATTCATTTACCCTTGGAATGTGGAAGGTGCATTTTTAAGGCCAAAAGGCATGACCAAAAATTCATAATGGCCTTCATAAGTTCGGAATGTTGTTTTTGGGATATCTTCTTCCTTCATTCTAATCTGATGATACCCTGAACGAAGATCCAACTTTGTGAAATAGATTTCTCCATGTAGTTCATCTAACAATTCATCGATGATAGGAATGGGAAACTTATCTTTAATAGTGACCTTGTTGAGCTCTCTATAATCTGGACACATACACCATGAGGCATCTTTCTTGAATACCATTACCACCAGTGTAGAGTAAGAACTTTGGATAGGTCTGATAATGCCATCCTTTAACATTTATTCAACCATGTGCTCAATTTCACTCTTTTTGGCATAAGGGTATCTATATGGCATGATGTTAGGAGGAACACTCTCAGGAATTAGGTGAATATCATGATTATGATTTCGAGTGGGTGGAAGACCTTTGGGAATATCTTCAAATACTTTGGAATGCTTATCAATGATCCCTTGGAGATATAGGGGGGTAGATGGATTAGATGTTTGAACATATAGTGAGAATAGTTGTGAAATTACACATTGATGCCCCTATTTCAATAATTTTTTCATTCCACTAGAGATTATCACCTTACTAGGTTCCCCTGTGATACCTGTTAACTCAATTTATTTTCCTTCCAATGAAAATTTCATGAAAATTTCTTGAAAATTAAAATCCATTGTTCCTAATTATTGTAACCACTGGATTCCTAGTACGACATCAACACCACCCATGGGTATATAAATCATTGGACTATTAATTACATCTTCCCCCATAGTAAGATTGATCTTATTTCATTTTCCTGAGCAATTGATAGTTCCTCCATCTGTAATCATTACTTGAAACTCTAGTGTTGGATATACAAAACAATTGAGATCTTTGGCTAATTTATAGTGAATGAAATTATGAGTACTTGTTGGCCCTTGGTTATGGAAGGAAGCAAAGAACAAGGAAGGAAAGGTAAAAAGTGAGCTTCGCAGGAGACACAGTAACTATCACTGAGTCAAAGTGAGCAAAAGCACAGGAAGGATGGAGAAAAGTATGGAAAAGAAAGTCGTTGGACAAGAAGATTAGGGACGATAGATCATAAAGGAAGAAGGATCGTGGACAACTCAGTAAGTAGAAAAATCCATCATTGGATGATTTGGAGCATTGCGAGATGAAGAAGGAAAGATAAGCTGGCGAAGCTCGAAAAAAGTAGGTCAAGTTGACATATGGTTTTAGACACCTAGGGTTTTGGTAATTAGGGTTTTGACACCTAGGTTTCAACCTGAGGTTGTCGGTGAGGGATTGTAATATATAAATAGAGGTTGAAATGACTTACGTCGGGTCGGTACTAGTGTTGGGTATTGATATTGATTGTTGTTGGTTAAGAGATTATTGTACTAAGAGAGAGAGAGTGTTGGGAGTGAGAGCCTTCTGGTATTATAAGATCTTCAGCTGGGTGTGAAGATCAAGTCCTGCAGTTGGGTGTGTAGGAAGGTGGGAGACAAAAAGAAGAAGAGAGAAGATCTACTGACTAAGAGAATATATCATAAATGTAATCTTTACCTTAATATATCATAAGCATGGTTTCATGGACATAGACCTAGAGAGAGGGTGAACCACGTATATCTAGTGTTATGTGTGTGTGATTGTTGCTTGGATCTTTTTCATTGTTATACTGTTAATTGCATTATTGTGTTAGATCATATGTATGGATGCGTAGAGTAGATCTAACTAATAAAGAGATATATGAATGTTGCATTATTATTGTATTAGTTCCACTTGATATTCCCCTAGTTGTAGACATCTTTGTTCTGCAACCCCCCTCTCAAATACTTCAGGTGAGACTGCATCTGCTTCGCAGGTGTTGCCGAAAGGACCAGTAGTTAGGGCTTGTTGGTGCGCTCTTGGAGTGAACCCTAGGTCTACCCCTGTGACAAAAAATGGTTCTTTTTTTGGGACAGGACTCTGTGTAAAGGAATTTCAAGGTGGTTCCCATTGAAGATAGAGATTCAGAAGTGGATAGAGGATCAAGAGAAGGACTTCGTAGAAGCCCAGAATAAGAACCCTAAACTGAGTACTGAAGATTGGCTACAAAGATACATTTTCACTGACATTCATGAGATCTTCTTTGGGGGAATCCACCAAGAGTTGTTTGAATGGTTGGCTAGGTTAGCCGATACCCAATTTGAGATCAGATCTAGACCTCCTGTGGTCTAGACATCTGTTACACATTATTTTGGTCACTCTGGTGATGTCTCTATAGTGATGTATTCAGGCTCACAAAAGGAATTTTTTCCTGAGAAATGTGACTGTTGTCTTCTTCCAAAAAACACATTTTTAAGATGAGTTCATCGGTTGCCTATGTTATAGGGTGAGATAATCCTTGATTCTCACAGGAAAACCATACTTGGGGTGTGAATTGTTTGTAGTCTGCTCTATAGGTAGGGTGCGAACCTGTTTTGAAGCTTGAAAGGAAGAGGAAGTTACAACGGTTCTAGAAGAGTATCTTCTAGAAAATGAGTTGGCATTCACATGGTTGGCATCCTACTGACTTCTCAGATTTATTGGGATCATCCTCATCCATTTAACCATCTCTCCTTCTCCTATATATTGAAAGGTTTCTCATGGAAAAGGTTAATCAAGATTGAATGAGGAATTGGTGAAAGAATTGTGTGAAGAACTTTGCTTGGATAGAAGCTTGAAGACTCTATTTGGTCTATCAAGTTGTATTGGATCTTCTTCATGAAAATATAGAGCAAGTGTGTGTGTTGGAACCAAGGGTCACTGAAAGGAAGCTTGTGACATCAAGGTGACCTGGTTGTATCTTCTACTTTCATTTAATATAATACAACAATATGTCCCTTTCCCATAAAACCACTCTTATTTTATTGCATAACTCCTTGATCATATGCATAGGTTAACATTGAATATACTTTTCTATATTCACTTTGGTCGGTTTATGTTGTCTTGGACCTGATTTCACAAGAGCGAAGAAGGAACAACAAAGACCTAAGGAATCGATATAAAGGTATGTCACTCATTCCTTCTAGGTAGTAGATTCAATGACAACAAATTAGAGAAAGAGTTGTGTCCTGTCATCTTTTGTTCTAGATCCAGATGAATCTAGGGAGATCTGTTAGTGTCTGCATCTACCGATTTATCCAATAACAACGTCAGAGTTTAGTAAGAAGGTTAAGAGAGTCCACATTGTTGTATCAAGGGTTGTAGATCATTGGTTCAATAGTACCATTGGAGGGAATATCATCGAGTTTGTTGTTGACATAACATAATCGTATAGCCAGGCCGAGAGATACTTTTTTAAAGGACCTAGAGGAAAAAAATTTCATTTTCTGAAGCTGAGAATCAAGATGATGTTGCATGAAAAGAACGTCTTGAAGATATAGTAGATTGGTCGGAACTGAAAAGGATAATGTTCAAGATCTTGGATAGCGACAGCGACACAAAAGTTGGACATATGCATAGTGGGAAAGTATTCTGAGGGGTTCACCTTGAGAGATTGTTTAAGAAAACTATGGAGAAGAGTGTTTCTATAGTGGAGAAGAAGTATATCTAGCCAATGAAGAACATTCAGAGCCCACCAGAACATAAGAAGGGGAAGCTGAAGAACTTCACTAAAGCGAGCCAGAAACCTCAGGAACTACACAGGTTACTGAAGTAAGTAACATCAACCCTCCTATTGTTTCAATAGCACTTAGCAGTCAGAATAGTCATAACCACCAGAGTCCTCAGAGCACTGTTATTGGTAGCTTAGAATCTACTCAGACAAGAAGTCTAGTCATCTCTATGGAAGATGAAATGAGGCTCCCTATCTTTAGAGGAGATGGATATGAAGATCTAGATCAACATTGGTTTTTGTGTGAAGCCGTATGGAATATTAAAAGTATCACCGAAAAATCCATCAAGAAAACTCGGTTCAACACTACGCTACGGGACTGCGCACTGAGCTGGTACATGAAACTTGTCCAAGGACTGGCGCAACCTAAGGCAGTGAACATGATCAAGAATGCACTAGCTGTAGAGTTTAAAAAACCTAAGTTGGAGTCACAATGTATTACATAGATAAAAGAGATCAAACAAAAGGTAGACGAACCTGTTTAAGAGTTTGACCAAAGATTCAAGACCCTAATAGGTCGATTAACTTTCAAAATCCCCAATGAACAGAACAAAGAATGGTTCATCGTTGCGTTGTTACCACACATCAGAGTCCCTCTGATGCATCAGAAGATTGCATCGTAGGCAGAAGATTTGGAGATCACCATGAAGCTTGAATCAACACCTATGGGAGAATCTAGCTCAGGCATGACCCAGATCTTGAGCCAGCTGACTAGTCTATCTCTACAGGTTGAGGATATGAAGAAAGATAATGGAAAGGAAAAAAGAGAAGATATCTGGTGTGTAATATGCAGATCTGAAGGTCATGATAAGGAAAATTGTCCTTCATTCCATGAGTATTTGTCCTCAGGAGTGTTGAGCCCCTTGAAGCAAGTTAACCTACCCTGGTGCGATGTATGCAGAAATAGGCATCACCCACATGAGTGCTATTACATGTAGAAGTATGTTAAGACACCCACAAACTTGTACTACACATTCTGTAAATTAGTGGGGCATGATGATCGATATTGTAGAGCTTACAATCTCATGCATGAGAGGTTGAGGGACATATACAAGATCCAAGGCGAAGTACACCAAGAAGGAAATAATGCACAATATAATTCTCCAAGAAGAGGAAGTTTCAATTCTCGCGATGGATAGAGAGGAGGAGGAGGAGGAGGAGGTATGGGTCGAGGCCGAGGACAAATTATTTCTTATAACTGGATGCAGCTAAGACACTTAGCAATGGAATGTTAGAATCCTTTCACAACCTACAGTTATTGTAACTCCTTCGAGCATGTCATAGAGGGATGCCCTGTGCTACTATCTAAGCTTCAAGAAAGACGAGGATCCCAGCAGAACCCACAAGTGAAACTGATATATGTTGAGCCTCGTGGAAATGACCCTAGATTTGTTGTCATTACTCGAGGAGGTGCTACTATAGGAGAAGACAGGGCAGCACAAGGAAATAATGAAGACAACCATGGAGTCAGGAAAGTTGAGGAGAAGACTCAGGCTTTTGATGCAAAGAAAGAAAGATGAATCTTTGAGGAGGCAAGGAAAGAGTTCAAAGGAGATCAAGGGCCCTCATCTAGAATGCAAACAAAAATCAAAGAGTATGGCATGCCTTAGGAGTTTGATCAGTCTGCATCACCAACAAAAGAAAAAGAGGTAAGAAAACTGATGGAATTTTTGTGCACTTGTGTTAAGTTAATTCAAGATAAAAGTGTTGTACAAGAATTACAAGATTTAATCAAGCAGTATGAGTTAGGAAATATAGACTCCTTACTGAATAGGGCAGTGCACCAAATTGGGAAAAGGATAAGGATAAATAAAGAATTACACATGAATGCTCAAATATGAGACTATGATATAGACTTTGTAGTCCTCGACTTAGGGTCGGAGGTCAATGTCATGAAAAAGAAAACATGGGCACTAATGGGAAAACCCAAGCTGATATACTCCCCTATCAGGATTTGCATGGCTAATCAGCAAGTCGTCAGCCCATTTGGATGATTGGAGCATGTCCCCGTGGACATTGATGGAGTTAGAACCTTTGTAGATTTTGAAGTAATTGAAATTGCTAATGACAACTACCCTTACCCTACATTATTAGGAATTGATTTGGCCTTCAACAATTATACTGTTGTTGATCTAAAGAAGAGGCATATGAAATTTTAAATAAATGGCCTTAGGGTCACTACACCTTTATATCTAGATGAGAGACCTAGATACACAGAGCCTGTCAAAGAACAAGACTACGTATATGAGCTAGAAAACATCTATAAATTAATAGCCAAACAACAGGATTATATCAACCCTACTGTCGATGGGAATCTAAGTTGGCGAAGTGACAGCACGAGTTCATCAGATTCAGGAGAAGCACTATAGAACTGGCATAACCATATGTATGAAGTATCCATAAGGAGATGTGCTTGACTGACCATAGAAGTTCACTGGATTGGTACAACAACAAGTAACTTACCTACCTTTGATGGTCTGAATCCTTTAGAATCCTTCTTGATGGACTTTGAAGCAATTTTACCAATGCAGTAGATGTTGTTGGCTATGGATGAGGCCCTAAAAGCTACACCATCAAGATGGTGGGGGACACACAAAGGAAACATCACAGACTAGACACAATGTCGAACCTTGATGACAATGCAGTTTTCAGCACAAGTAGGAAGCTACAAAGCGAGGTACACAGGTCGAAGTTGCCCAAAGGACCATGTACGAAGCTGTGAAGAGGCCTAGAGTGACATTCATAGATAACAATGGGTACATATATTCATTAACACACTGGACACGATACCTATCAACTGGTACCTTCAAGCGGAGCTGCGACTCATCACTTCAGATTGGGAAGGTATGATCCGGAATTTTGTAACCACCTTTTTGTTTGACAATGAATTTCCTTCTGTAGACCAAGCATTATGGATTGTGAGACAGAACATATTTAAGGAGACATTTAGCCTCCCTTTGGAGAAAGAAGAGAATGAATGGACTGCGCCATTCTAGAAATTGCAAGAATGTTACAACATTAATGCCGATGAAGATGATGATCCGAGGAAGGTAAACATTGCTAAGACAGAAGGCCCCGGGAATGTGGAAGGACCAGGATTTGAACTGCCATTCATTGGAAAACCGATCAAAATAAATAAAGTTAATATTGGGATAGAGGAGACACCAAATCTTTCCAATGTCAGAGATTACTGGGATGCTGCTACCATCGACAAAATTACAGAATTATTGCACGAGTATTAGGACTTGTTTCCGACCAAGTTCATTGATGTGAAGGGTATTGAAGGACCTATGGGAGAAATGAGAATAAATTTGAAACCAGATGTGAATCCAGTCAAGTAAAGACCCTATAGATTGAATCTGAAATATAAGGAAAAAGTGAAGATTGAGCTTGATCGAATGCTGGAAGCAGGGATTATTGAACCTGTCGAAGAGTCGAAGTGGATCAACCCTATGGTAGTACAAGACAAGAAGACATGTGAGATCATAATATGTGTGGACCTTAGGAAGCTAAACGATGCCTATTTGCATGACTCCTTCCTTACACCATTCAAAGATGAAGTATTAGACAATGTGGGAGGCCAGGAGGTATATTCTTTTACAGATGGGTTTTCGGGATACCATCAGATCCAGATTGCCAAGGAGGACCGCCACAAGACTACATTTTCCATAGAGTGGGGATCCTACCAATATACAGTAATTCCATTTGGATTGAAGAATGCACCAACCATCTTTTCTAGGGTGGTGGTCAAAGTGTTCAAATAATTTTTGCATAAATGTTTAGAAGCATACTTTGATGACTAGATTGTTTTTAGCTTGTTGAAAAATAATATTGAATGTCTAAGGATAATGTTGGATAAATGCAGGAAATGTCAATTTTCTTTGAATTTGAAGAAGTGCATCTTCTTCTCACCATTTGGAGTATTATTAGGTCATATTGTATGCAAGCAAGGATTGTTGGTGGACCCATCCAAAATTGCAATTATAGTTGATTTTCCACCTCCTACTTCAATCAAACAACTGCGCACTGCACTAGGACATACTAGCTATTACAGGAAATTTATCAAAGGATATGCTTAGATTACTACACCAATGGAGAATTTATTAAAGAAATACGGTCAGTTTGGTTGGTCAGAAGAATGGCAGCAGAGCTTCGACACACTGAAACAAAAGATGGTGACTGCGCCTATTCTAGTCTTTCCAGATTGGAGTAAGGAATTTCATGTGCATGTTGATGCATCTTCTATTGCATTAGGAGTAGTACTGGCACAACCTGGATAAGGGGACATTGATCATCCATTAGCATTTGCCAGCAGAAATCTATCCACAGCTAAAATCAATTACAGTACTACAGAGAGAGAAGGATTAGCCATGGTGTATGCATTACAGAAATTTCGACACTACTTGTTGGGAGGAAAATTTAAAATGTTTACTGATCACTCTGCATTGAAGTACCTAGTCAACAAGCCAGTGTTGGGGGGGTGAATATGCATATGGCTTCTCATGTTTCAAGAATATGATTTTGAGATCATAGTTAAGCTAGGAAGAATGAAAAAGGGACCTGACCACCTGTCGAGGTTGGAACATGGAAAAGAACCCACCAGTTTGGAGGATACATTATCGGATGCAAAATTGCTTTCCATTAGGAAGGTGGATGACCACTTCATAGACATAGTCCATTTCCTGTCAACAAGAATGGATCCAAGTGAGTATACAATTTCCCAGAAGAAATAGCTAGTGGTGTGCGCTGCAGATTTTTCATTGATAGTTGGTCAGTTATATAAGATGGGACTTGATGATATACTAAGAAGATGTGTGATGGAGTCAGAGCACCCACTGATCCTCACAAAATCTCATGAAGGCATTGCAGGAAGACATTATGCAGGGAAAGAAAATGCACAAAAGGTTGTGTGAGCTGGCCTTTGGTGGCCTACGTTACACATAGATGCTAAAGAGTATGCTAGAGCATGTGATGTATGCCAAAGATTTGGAAGACCATCCAAAAGAGATGAAATTACCTTAACACTACAGATGAACCTACATGAATTTGAAAAATGGGCCATTGACTCCATGGGACCTATAAACCCACCAGGGAAACGCACAGGAGCAAGGTTTATTATTACTGCGATAGAATACTTGATTAGATGGACCGAAGCCAGAGCAATCAAAGAATTTAGTGAAACTATAGATATGCATTTTATATTTGATGATATAATAACCAGGTTTGGATGCCCTAAGATCCTCATGAGTGATCAAGGTACACACTTCATCAATAAGATAGTGGAAGCCCTGACTGAAGAATTTGCAATCCACCATCAAAAGAGTACACCTTACCACCCACAGACAAATGGAACAGTTGAAGCATTCAACAAGATCTTGGAGACAACATTGACAAAGATTTGCAACGTAAACAGGGATGACTGGGATTTAAGAGTACCAGTAGTACTCTGGGCTTATAGAATCACTTGCAAGAAATTAATAATGCAAATGCCCTTCAAGTTGGTTTATGGTCTTGAAGTTGTTGTCCCAATGGAGTACTTTGTACCAAGCTTAAGAATTACTGCATTTACAGACATGGATGCTAACGACATTTTTTGTGAGAGGCTTGCACAATTGGTTGAACTAGAAGAAGACAGATTTATTGCAGGATTCCAGCAACAAGTTCAAAAGGAACACAAAAAGGTCTATCATGACAGGCACATCAAGAAGAAGGCACTTAAGCAAGGTGATTTAGTACTGATGTATGACAGTAAGTTTATCAAACACATGGGGAAGTTCAGAATGCATTGGCTCAGACCATATGAGGTCTCTTATGTTACAGAAGGAGGAGATACACAACTAAATATATTGAAGGGAGACTAGAAGGAAGGATTGGTGAATGGGAATCGGATGAAGTTGTACTATGACAACCAGTTTCCTCACATCTCTCAGTAGACACAGGAGGAAAATGGTCTAGGTACCAGGTGCAGTTGAAACTGGGTACCAGACACAAAAAATATAGTCTACACAAGGTTGGAAAAGAGGCATAAAGAAGAAAGTAAGGGTTGCACTGTGCAGTCCAAAGTTGAAGTAAAACAAGAGGATCAGAGCTCAAGTGCCTTGGGATGAGTCATAGGTGAGTGTTGGGGGCCTGTTGGCTCTTGGTTATGGAAGGATGTGAATAACAAGGAAGGAAAGGTAAAAATAAAGCTTCACAAGAGACACAATAACTGTCACTGAGTCGAAGTGAGAAAAAGAGTAGGAAGGATGGAGCGAAGTACAAAAAACAAGCCGTTGGAAGAGAGGATCGAGGATGACAGATCAGAAAGGAAGAAGGATCATGGACAACTCAGCAAGAAGAAAAGGCCATCATTGGATTCTTTGGAGCACCGTGAGATGAAGAAGGAAAGACAGGATAGCGAAGCCAAAAAAAAGTGGGTCAGGTTGAACTAGGGTTTTACATACCTAGGGTTTTGACACCTAGGTTTCGACCTGAGGCTATCCATGGGGGATTGTAATATATAAATAGAGGTCGAAAGGACCTAGGTCAGGTCGTTACTAGTGTTGGGTATTGATATTGATTGTTGTTGGTTAAGAGAGTATTGTACTAAGAGAGAGAGAGTGTTGGGAGTAAGAGCCTTCTAGTATTGTAAGATTTTCAACTGGGTGCGAAGATCAAGTCCTGCCGTTGGGTGCACAGGAAGGTGGGAGACAGAAAGAAGAGAGAAGATCTACTGACTAAGAGCACAAATCAGAACTGTAATATTTACCTTAATATATCATAAGCATCGTTCTATGGATGTATCCCTAGAGAGAGGGTGAACCATGTATATCCGGTGTTATGTGTGTGTGATTGCTGCCTAGATCTATGTCATTGTTATACTGTTAATTGCATTATTATGTTAGATCAGATGTATGGTTGCACAGAGTAGATCTAACTAATAAAGAGATATATGAATTCTGCATTATTATTGCATTAGTTCTACTTGATATTCCCCTGGTTGTAGACATCTTTGTCCTGCAACCCCCCTCTCAGCTACTTCGGGTGAGACTGCATCTGCTTCGCAGGTGTTGCCGAAAGGGCTAGTAGTTAGGTCTTGTTGGTGCGCTCTTGGAGTGAACCCTGGGTCTACCCCTATGCCAATAGTACTACCAGAATCAATTAGGACTATTGCCTTTTTATTTTTGATATATCCTTCGATCTTGATGGTTTGAGGAGTGCTAATTCCATCCAATGCATTACATGATATCGTGGGAGTCAACTCTTCAGAAGAAATCTTGTCTACGTTTTCATCTTGAGATGGTTCTTGTTATTTTTCTTATTCTTCTTCCTCTTCACAATCTATGTAGAATAATCTATTCTCACCACACTTATGTCCCTTACTGTACTTGTTGTCACAATTAAAGCATAAACCATTTTCTTTTCTATCCTCCAATTTTTTTGGTGTCAACCTTGTAGGTTGCGGTGTTATAGAAGAACGAACATTATTCTCTCGATAGATGTTAGGAGTGGTCCTTCTAGTATCCATAGCCATATTTTTACTTTCAACATTTCTTTCCACCCTAAATGCATTCTCCAATGATTTGGGTTCCCAAAGGAGAACCTCATGTTCAATGTTATCCCTTAAAGTTCCTATCAATACATCGATCAAGTGCTCATCTAGAATATCTGTTACCTTTATATTCAAACTTTGGAAGTTCTCAATGTTCTTTGTAACTGAACCCTTTTGCTTGAGATTTATCAATTGTCTAAAGAAGGTATTGCTCCTTGTATCCTCATAGTGTGCTATCATTTCTTTTGTGAAAATTGTGTTGATTAATTAGGTTGGTTGTCATTGATGTCAACCCTTGAAGAAAGTCTGGTAGCACAAAGGTTTGGGTAATGGGCCCAAGTTTGTTTGGTGTATAATGGTATGAGTTTTTATATACTTGCAGGTAAGACTATTCTAGATGGATAGTACATGTCATGCAATTTCTGGTGGTATGTGGAACCTCACATAACTCCTGATGGTTTGAGAGATATGGCCTTACGAAGTTGGAGGACCCTCATATGTTGGCTTGAAGCCCCAAAAGGTCAAAGAAGTCAAAGTGTTTGCAAAGAAGAAATTATTTAAATAATAAAGTGAAGTGACAAAATCAAAGAGAATTATTTAAATAATAAAGTGAAGTGAAAAAAGTCAAAGAGGATTATTTAAATAATAAATTCAAGGGACAAATTCAAAGATGATTATTTCAATAATAAAGTGAAGTGACAAAGTCAAAGAGGATTATTTAAATAATAAAGTGAAGTGACAGAGTCAAGGAGGATTATTTAAATAATAAAGTAAATGGAGAAATTTCTAATTATGGAAAGTGGTTATAAGAAGGTTAACCCTAAAATTAGGAAAATGGGTTAAGTAGTCAAGTGGCTATTGGATATATGGACAAGTGGAAAATTGGGCAAATTTGGACATAGGCGACTATGTGGCCAAGTGGCTATGTGGACAAAATGGTCTAGAAGATGCTTCTAAGGAAGCTACATGAAAGTATAAATAAGAGACAAGGCTCTCTCATTTCAATCACACTTGAGCATATTGAATATATACAGGTGACTAAGGTAACCAAAGGATATCTAATCTTAATTTCAGAGGGAAGGTGAAGTAAAGAAGGCCGAAATTCAAAGGAGGATAAATTCTTTTGATGATGCTTTCTAAGGTATGTTATTTACAAGTCATCTCACCATTTTCAAAATATTTTTTTCTCTAGAATGATTCAGACCGTGAAATTGGGAGGACATTGATAAAACATATCCAAGTAGTTATGGTATAAATTTTAGGTTGTGGGTCATTGTATTTTTGGAATTACAGTCCATGGAAAATAGGGTTTTTGGCTAGTCCTGAAAATAGTCTAAAATAGGTGTTTCGAGTAAAAATGTCAGAACTTATTCATAACATATCCAAATTTAGTAAGGCCAAATTTTTTGTTTAGAGTATAGTATGTAGTATTATGTGTACAATTTTTAGGTCCATACAAAAAAAATTCCGTGCAGGGCACGCTCTACAATTTCGCTCTCTAGAATAAGCCAAAATTCAACAAGGTATGCCATTTTTGCTATAACTCCTTTTCTGAGAGGTTCCAAGTAGTGACACCTAGAGGAATTGCATAAACACACTGAAGAACATTGTGTTCTATTTTCATATATTTATTCATTACAGGTACATAGTTATGATTATTTCAAGTTAGGGTTGTTGACTAATCCAAAACTAGTCATGTGAGACTAAAGTAAAGTTTGATGAAAATGCTAGTCTCTTGTTGTTAAA
>ML834763.1:48831-66848 GCA_009831015.1 Picea engelmannii
AAGGTTTGCAGGTATGTGATCATATACACCAGGTCTATTACAGAGTTACAAATCATATTTGGATGATGAAATTGATGAGGGATTTTGGTTGAGTTTGAGGTACAAGTTGGTGCATGGTTGATGCACTTGTTTATGGTATAGGTTTATTACAGGTTGAGGTACAGGTTGATGCATGGTTGATGCATGGTTTAGTTTTATTGGTATAGGTTTACAACAATATATATCACAGTGATAGTGTGACAATGGTTCCATAATTATACTTATATGTCAGGGAGATTGAACGGGGAAAGGATAGGTGGTTGTAGCCACCTTCCAGTTGTAGCCGAAGAACATAGGGGATTGTAGCCTCCTTCTGGTTGTAGCCAGATAATTGGGGATTTGGAGATTCCCTTAGTTTGTAGCCTGAGAAACTAGGGGGTTGGAGTCTCCTTCTAGTTGCAGCTAGAAAACAAAGGAAGTTGGTGCTTCCAATGAATGTAATTCTTCAAGACATATAAGAAAAAGCATTATGTGGTTTTCTCCCGCTTTGAGTTTCCGCGTAAAAATACTGGTGTACTATGTATGTGTATGATTGTTCATTTGATCATTGTTTATTTACTCTGAAAATATTGGATGATAATGCTACATTGATATAACACTTGCATTATATGGTTAAAAAGGATTAGATTGCTCTATTACTAATTCACCCCRCCTCTCAGTAATCCAACAATTGGTATCARARAAGGTTTCTTYAGAAATCAGTTTAACCACTAAAAGSTAGATCATGGAGAGAAACAACATGTATAAAAATAGAATACYACAGTTTGATGGACATATGTATGCATTTTGGAGCATAAGGATGAAGACATATATACAGGAACAAGGATTTGAAATTTGGCAATCAATTTTAGATGGATACATAGCACCARCAGTTTTGTCGACAAATGAAAAAATAGTGAAACTCGGTCAAAATAGTTCMAAAGCCACAAATGCACTTCTAAATGGTCTTGGAGAATCAATATTCACCAAAGTTKCTCATTGTAAATCCGCTAAAGACATTTGGGACAAACTTCGAAATATTTATGAAGAAGATTCAAAAGTAAAAGAAACAAAGATTCAAACTTACAGAGGTCAGTTCAAACAACTAAAGATGAAGTAAGATGAGAATATTGCAGGTAACGTTTTATGATTTGATGAAACAATAAATGCAATCTTGGTATTGGGAGAAGAAATCAAAGAATCAGTGATTGTTCAAAAGGTACTAAGATCTCTTCCTATGAGATTTGACCCTAAGATATCAGCACTAGAAGAAATATCACATCTAAACTCAATAAGCATGGATGAACTACATGGCATCTTCACAGCATATGAAATGAGAATTGAATAGGAAAATTCATATATAAAAGAAGTAGCCTTTAAAGAATCCAAAAGGTCAAATAAAAAGGGAAAGAAAAAATAAAAAGAACACAGCAATAGCAGTGACGTCTCGGAAGATGATGAAGAAGTGACCAACTTTGTCAAAAGATTGAACAAGGGAACCAATGGCAGGTATAGAGGTAAGATTCCTTTGATTTTTTTTAATTGTGATGGTATTTGTCATTTTGCTAGAAAATGTCCTCATAAAAAAAAGAAATTATGAAGGTTACTCAAATAGAAAACAAACATATAAAGGAAAAAGAAACACAAATAAACTTTTCAAGAAAATCTTATGCACCAAAGAAGACATCTCATCATCAGATGAAGAAGAAGTCAGTGACGGTGAGACAGAAAGAGTTCTATTCATGGCAGTAAAATAATCTGAAGAAGAATATGAAGAGGTCAAACAATAATATGAAGAGGCATAAGTTGACTACCGATAATAATTGTTGTGTGCCATAGAAGTTATCAAAAGAGAAATGAAGAAAAACAAGAAACTACAAGAGGAACTAGACAAGAAAGAAGACACTGAGGAACTAGAACAAATGATCACAAATTTGAAGGTTCAAATTGAAGAAGATAAAAGAATTGAAGAAGCACTCAAAGAACAGCTAGAAGGAAGAGACAGGATCATTGGAAATTTGGAAGAAGAAATTGTCACATTAAGAAAGGATCTTCAAAATAAAAATATGCAGAATAGCTCAAAAGTTTTGAATGACATTATCAATAGTAAAAAACCTCATCATGACAATTATGGACTTGGATATAATTAGAAAGAAAAGGGATCAATCTCCAAAACAACAGAACAAGAAACATATCCAAAAAGCTATGCAGAAACAATCAAAGGGTATAGGAAGGTCTACAAAGAAAATTACAGGGACACTCCTCCACCGAGAAGATTCATAATTCATAATCAATGACCAACAAAAGTAGATAGGGATCAAGAAGAAGAAGGATTCATAAGAGTACCTTTGTTCAGAAGAACTTCAACTCCCAGGTATCAAACTATTTTTTTTGGTTTATGTTATGCATGTAATAATTTTGGACATAAAGCTGTGAATTGTAGAGCTAACAATAGGAACATAAACAACTTTGTAAGTCATACACAAAAGGGTGATCTAAGAAGGCCTATTGAAACACAGAGAAGAATTTACAACATGTTTGAATCTTCGAGCACTGAAGTGGAATGCTACAAATGTAACAACTTTGGACACATGTCCAAAGATTGCATAATGATAGTCCCTCATAGAGAACCACAACAGGACAACAAAAATCACAAATAGGAACCTCAGAAAAGGAAATGGATAAGAAAGTAGAATCAATATAGCAATGAAGAATGAACAATCACTCTACAAGCTAAGAAGAAGAAACTTGGTTGGTATGTTGACAGTGGCTTTTCAAAACACATGACAGGTGATAGAAACGAGTTTCTTACATTAAGAAAGGAAAGATATGGATCAGTCTCCTTCGGAAATGATGATTCAGCTAAAATCATGGGAAAATGAACAGTCAAAATTGGGAACAAGAATTCCAAGGTAGAAATGTTCTACTAGTGGAAGATATGAAACATAATCTTCTAAGTGTGATTCAAATGTGTGACCAAGATCATAAAGTTACTTTTTATTCACAAAAGTGAAAGATAAGAAAATAAAGTTCAGGAAAATTAATTGCAATAGCTACAAGAAATTCAAGCAACATATATGTATTAAGTGAAATTGGAAATGAAAAATGTTTCCTAGGAAAGGAAGATGAAAGTTGGCGATGGAATAGAAGAATGGGTTACATACATTTTGATAACCTTGTCAAAGTCACCAAATGCCCCAGATCACGAAACCAACCAACAATTTATGCAAGCATGTGCATATTGATCTAATTGGACCAACTACAACAAAGGTTTAAAAGGTGAGAAATACTTTATGTTATTAGTTGATTATTATACAAGAATGACTGTAGTTTTTTTTCTCAAGAATAAGTCAAAAGATTTTGAAAACTTCAAGGTCTACAAGGAAATGGTTGAAAATGAAATGGATTCAAAAATAAAATTCTTGAGATATGATAATGGAGGAGAGTTCACTTCAAAGGAATTTATGGACTACTGCAACAAGCATGGAATAAAAAGGCAATTCTCTATTGCTAGGACACCTCAACATAATGGAATTGTTGAAATAAAGAACAGGATAGTACAGGAAATGACTCGAACAATGCTAATGGATTCCAAATTGATAGATATATTTTAGACACAATAATTGCATACAACAATTCACATTCAAAATAGAGTAATGCTCAACAAAAACATTGACAAAACTCCCTACGAGCTATGGAAAGGAAGACAAGCAAATGTGAAGCACTTTAGCGTTTTTGGAAGCACATGCTACATCAAAAGAGAAGATGGAAAAATGGGAAAGTTTGACTCTCATGTGGACAAAGGAGTACTTGTTGGTTACTCAAGTACAAGGAAAGATTACAAGTGTTACAACCTGAGATTGAACAAAGTTGTGGAAAGAATCAATGTAACAATTGATGAAATAGGTAGACAATAATTAAAGGAAGAAGAAAATGAATCAATGGAACATCTTTACAAAGAAGAAGCAGAAGATGAAAAATAAGTAGAAGGGGAATATGAAAAGGATACGACAGAAGTAGAAGATAAAGTTCAGAAAGTGCCTCCAAAGAAACCTAGCAAACAAGTACAGAAGAATCATCCTTCATATCATATTATCGGAAACAAAGATGCAGGAGTTGAGACTAGAAGAAGAATTCGTTCACCAGAACAAACACACCTAGCACTCTCATCTATGATTGAAACAACCTGTTTTGAAGAGACCAAGAAGGATGAATTTTGGAATAAGGCCATGAATGAAGAATTGGATCAAATAGAGAAAATGACACTTGGGAATTGGTTCCAAGACCAAAGAATAAGAATGTGATCAACACAAAGTGGGTATACAGGAATAAATTGAATGAATATGGACAAGTTACAAGGAACAAAGCTAGATTGGTATGTAAAGGATATGCACAAGTTGAAAGAATCGAATTTGAAGAGACATGTTCCCCAGTTGCCAGAATGGAAGCAATCCGATTTCTTTTAGCTTATGCATGCTACAAAAATAGTAAAGTGTATTAGATGGACGTAAAATCAGCTTTTCTTAATGGGGAACTTGAAGAATAATTCTACATTGAACAACCAGAAGTATTTCAGTTGTCAGAGAACGCAGATTA
The DNA here is from genome assembly GCA_009831015.1 of Picea engelmannii. NCBI lineage: Eukaryota > Viridiplantae > Streptophyta > Pinopsida > Pinales > Pinaceae > Picea > Picea engelmannii. The sequence goes on from ML834763.1 coordinate 53,446, forward strand.
TGTGTGTAAATTAAAGAAGGCCTTGTATGGTCTAAAATAGGCTCCTAGAGCATGGTACTCTAGACTAGATAAATATCTACATTAGGTAGGGTTCAAAAAAGGAAGTGTAGACAACAACCTCGAGATCAAGATAACTCAAGATAGTATTTTATTAATTAAAGTTTATGTTGATGATATTATTTTTGGAAGTACTGATGACAGGTTAAGACAAAAATTTGCAAAGGACATGCATAATGAATTTGAAATGTCATTACTTGGAGAACTATCCTTCTTTTTGGATCTTCAGATACATCAAAGAAACCAAGGAATTTTTATTTCTCAAACCAAGTATATCAGAGAAATGCTAAAGAGTTTTGGAATGGAAGATTGCAAACCATTTATCACTCCCATGCAAACCAGTTGCAAGTTGAGAAAATATGAGGATTCAAAGTCTACAAATCAGGGGAAATATAGGTCAATGATTGGTAGCCTACTATATGTGACAACATCCAGACCAAATGTAATGCAGGCATTTGGAAAGGTGGCACGATTTCAAGCAGAACCAAAGGAATCACATGTATTAGCAGTGAAGAGGATTTTTAGATATCTCAAAGGAACATAAGATGTAGATTGGGCAGGTTGCATTGATGACTGACAAAGCACCAATGGAGTATCATTCTACTTGGGTGATTGTTTAGTATCATGGCTAAGCGAGAAACAATCATCAATATCTTTATCTACAACCAAGGTAGAGTATATTGCAGCAGAAACATGTTGTACACAGGTTCTATGGTTGAAACAAACTTTGACAGATATATAGGTTGAGTATGATGATCCCATTCCAATCTATTGTGATAATACAAGAGCCATCGGTATCTCAAAGAACCTTGTGATGCACTCCAAGATGAAGCACATTCCAATCAAGTATCACTTTCTACGGGAACAGGTTGTAGAAAATAACATCAGATTTAAATATGTCAGCACAAAAGAACAAGTGGCAGACATATTTACAAAACCACTTCCACGAGAAGCCTTTGAGTATCTTTTCCAGATACTCGAAGTTATTTCTACTCCAAAATGAATTCTTATCTTATATTTCTTAGATGTACATGAGGAAGAACCATAAAGAGGACAGTTCAGGTTGGGAGATCAGACAAGACAGTTAGGGGGAGTAGAACCGAATGGAAATATACCTTTGTCATTGATGAAAAAGGGGGGGGGGGAGATTTATCAGATGCAGAGGATAGAGGCATGGCTCCAGGGGGAGTTTTGTTCATAGATATGCATGCATGGTTCTATGGGGAGCATGACTGATATGATTTCAGTATTGCATCATAGTGTTTCCATCAATGCCAAAGGGGGAGATTGTTGATTAATTGGGTTGGTTGTCATTGATGTAAACCATTGAAGAAAGTCAGGTAGTGAATTTTGGTAGCACAAAGGTTTGGGTAATGGAACCAAGTTTGTTTTATGTATAATGGTATGAGTTTTGATATACTTGCAAGTAAGACGATTCTAAATGGATAGTACATGCCATGCCATTTCTGGTGGTATGTGGAACGTCACATAAATCCTCACGGTTTGAGATTTATGGCCTTACAAAGTTGGAGGACCCTCATATGTTGGCTTGAAGCCCCAAAAGGTCAAAGAGGTCAAAGTTCTTGCAAAGAAGAAACTATTTAAATAATAAAGTGAAGTGACAAAGTCAAAGAAGATTATTTAAATAATAGAGTGAAGTGAAAAAATCAAAGAGGATTATTTAAATAATAGAGTCAAGTGACAAAGTCACAGAGGATTATTTAAATAATAAAGTGAAGTGGCAAAGTCAAAGAGGATTATTTAAATAATAAAGTGAAGTGACAAAGTCAAGGAGGATTATTTAAATAATAAAGTAAATGGAGAAATTTCTAATTATTGAAAGTGGTTATAAGAAGGTTAACCCTAAAATGAGGAAAATGGGTTAAGTAGTCAAGTGGCTATTGGATATATGGACAAGTGGCAAATTGGGAAAAGTTGGAGATAGGTGACTATGTGGACAAAGTGGCTATGTGGACAAAGTGGTCTAGAATATGCTTCTAAGGAAGCTACATGAAAGTATAAATAAGAGGCAAGGCTCTCTTATTTCAATCACACTTGAGCATATTGAATATCTACAGGTGACTGAGGTAACCAAAGGATATCTAAGCCAAATTTGAGAGGGAAGGTGAAGTAAAAAGGGAAGAAATTCAAAGGAGGATAAATTCTTTTGATGCTATTTTCTAAGGTATGTTATTTATAGGTCATCTCTCCATTTTAGAAATAGCGTTTTTTCTAGAAAGATTCAGACCATGAAATTTGGATTCAATTGAGGAAACATATCCAAGTAGTTGTAGTACGAATTTCAGATTGTGGGTCATTGTAGTTTTGGAGTGACACTCCGTGGAAAATAGGGTTTGTGGCTAGTCTTGAAAATAGTCTAAAACGGGTGTTTCGGGTAAAAACGTCATAACTTCTTCATAACAGATCCAAATTCAATAAGACCAAATGTGTTGGTTAGAGTACATTATGTAGTATTCTATGTGAAATTTTAAGATCCATACAACAAATATTCCGTGCGGGGAACACTCTAGAAGTTCGCTCTCTAGAATAAGCCAGAATTCAACAAGGTATGCCATCTTTTTTATAACTCATTTTCTTAGAGGTTCCAAGTAGTGACACCTGGAGGAATTGCATAAACACAGTGAAGAACATTGTGTACTATTTTCATATCTTTATTCATTACAGATACATAGTTATGATTATTTCAAGTTAGGGTTGTTGACTAATCCAAAACTAGTCACGTGAGACTAAAGTAAAGTTTGATGAAAATGCTAGTCTCTTGTTGTTAAAGTTAAGGAAGGTTTGCAGGTATGTGATCGTATACACTAGGTCTATTACAAAGTTACAAGTCAGATTTGGATGATGAAATTGATGAGGGATTTTGGTTGAGGTTGTGGTACAGGTTGGTGCATGGTTGATGCACTTGTTTATGGTACAGGTTGATTACAAGTTTAGGTACAAGTTGATGCATGGTTGATGCATGGTTCAGGTTATTGGTACAGGTTGTTTGGTGCAGGTTGATTGGTACATGTTTATAGAAGTATATCTCACAGTGATACTATGAAAATGGTTCCATCATTCTAATTATATGTCAGGGAGGTTGGACGGGGCAAGGACAGGGGGTTGTAGCCACCTTTCGGTTGTATCCAAACAACATAGGTGGTCGTAGCTTCCATCTGGTTGTAGCCAGAGAATTGGGGAGTTGGAGTTTCCCTCGGGTTGTAGCTTGAGAAACTAGGGGGTTGGAGCCTCCTTCGAGTTACAGCTAGAAGACAAAGGAAGTTTGTGCTTCCAATGAATGTAATTCTTCAAGACATATAAGAAAAAGCATTATGTGGTTTTTCCCTTCTTTGGGTTTCCACGTAGAAACACTGGTGTACTGTGTATGTGTATGATTGTTCATTTGTTCATTGTTTATTTACTCTGCAAATATTGGGTGATAATTCTACATTGATATACCAATTGCATTATATGGTTAAAAAGGATTAGATTTCTCTATTACTGATTCACCCCTCATCTCAATAATCCAACAAATTGTCGAAGTGACAAGTGATTTGCGAGAAGAAATCCATCGATACCACAAAAATTGATTGGGTTCTAAATATAAAGAAGCAATATGTACCTTTTGTGTATGTGGTACATTATGTAGATCAAATAATTGTTCCATCTGATGTATCTATGTGATTGGGTCCTTGCCATCAAATTTCCTCATATTGATCTTAGGAAAGTGGTTGGTATTCAACCCAAAGTTAGAGTTTCTCCATTCTTGATTCATATTCCTTGTGTCCTCATCATGAATTTCATGGGATATATTTTCACTTTTAGGTGTCCTCTCTATTAGGAATTTTTTCAATCCTTCTATGATCTCCCTTTTTAAACCATCCATCGTAGTATCCATTATTGCCTCCAACTTAGCTTCCATTGAATCCATCATCCCTTGTAGTTCATATTTTGTTAATGCATTCTTTTGTAAATCATTTATGTCCCTACTCATTTCTTCACCTTCATCAAGAGTCCAAGTAGGACTTTCTGGAGGCTTATTTGGTGTAGAAGTTCCCTTTTTTGGTGGCATGTTGGCCAAGTATCACTTTAAACCTTGATTTTGAGGTGGTTCTTCTAGACAATATTTCTTTTATTTTATCTCCAAAATTTCGGCCCTTCTGGGTATGAAAATTTATTTTTTGTAGTTCTCTCATATTTCTTCTCTACAATTCCACAGGTCTGATCAAAATTGGATGTGCCAAGTGGAATTTATGATAACTTCCCCACAACTTGTTGATTTTTGGCCTTTCCAGGAGATCTCACTTGTATAGAGTTCCCCACACAAAATAATTGATATAAAATTATGAAAATTGTACCAGAAATACTACATCATGTCCACTATCTAATGTAACTGGTCTCACTCAATTTGGATACTCGAGGAATAATTTATTATTGTTTTACCCAGAACACCTTCTTGAGACTAGTCAATAGGACTAGTCTGATACCCTATATTCCATAGGATGTATATACCAATGTAAGATGACCCAGAAGATGAAAGTTTTACCACAGACATATTAATAATTTCTGTGGATATCCTTTGGATTTCAGAGTCTAAAACTTTAAAGAAAAAATTTCATAGAGAAAATTCTGCGATGACTAAATTTAGGATGATTACAGAACCCTATATTACACATGATGTATCTCTTAATATATAAGGCATTGGGAGATGAAATTTGAATCCAACGTACCTTGATCCGTTTACTAAATATCCTCCAAGGGGTTGCTTTTGAAACATTGTAGAAAACAAATTATAGTGAAAATTCCAAGGTGTCTCATATGTAGTAGCGAAACCCCATGACCTTGAGCTCTGATACTAAATCTTAAGAACCAAATATCAATATAGCATAGAAAAACCTTAGAAAAAGTACTCAAAGCCTTGAAAAAGATATAATTTCATATAATAAGCCTCTTCGAGGGGGAAACCTCCTTATACACCACATAAATTTCCCAATACAAGATGATTCCAAATGAAAATGTCTCATTGGTATATATATAAGAGACTAGGAGGTACAATTACAACTAATGGACCCTTGCCGACATAAATAAAATAACATTACTAATGTAATATGCCCCAATTAAGGGGTAATGTTCCACTATTTAGGGCTTAACAATCAACTTATACCAATAACTTGTAAACACCATGTACCAATAACATGTGCCAACATGTACCAAGCATCAACTTGTACCTCAAACTCTACCATAAACAAGTGCATCAACCATGCACCAAACCTGTACAAATGACCTGTCACAACAACCTGTCCAAACAACCTATCACATTAACTTGTCTCATCAATATTATCAACCAAACCGGATCAACTCATCAAGATCAATCACCAAGACAACTCTCAACCATATGCATAATATTAGCAAGATGGGCATCAACCAATCATATCAAAACAACTCATAATCATCACCAATATCAATATGTGCTTATAATAATATACCAAGAGAAGGATGCTCCATCATCCATAAACCATGTGTCAACAATACTACTAACAAGTGCCTCCAACCATGTACCAAGTATGTACTAATCATGCATAAACTACACATCAGCTATGACTCATCAAACTGTACCAATATCATCAACTACACACCTCATGTATGCTCCAACTCATCAACTACTTGTCTCAACCATGTACCCAACATGTACCTCAACCGTATACCAAATACATATACCAATATAACCATCAAACGCTATCTAGCAATACATCACACTATCCATAACCAAATATCATAAACCATTACATCAAACCATGTGCCACAACCTCATTGTTATACAAACTCTATATGTAACATACCTCAACCAAAATACCTCATCAATTTCATCATCCAAATATGATTTGTAAATTTGTAACATACCTGGTGTATATGATGACATACTTGCAAACCTTCCTTAACTTTAACAACAAGAGACTAGCATTTTCATCAAACTTTACTTTAGTCTCACATGACTAATTTTGGATTAGTCAATAGCCCTAACTTGCAATAATAATAAATATGTACCTATAAAGAATAAAAATATGAAAATAGTACACAACGTTCTTCAGTGTCATGTCTTCAATTTCTCCATGTTTCACTGCTTAGAACCTCCCAGAAAAGGAGTTATAGCAAAAATGGCATACATTGTTGAATTATGGTTTATTCTAGAGAGATAACTTGTAGAGAATGCCCCACAAGTAATATTTTTTGTATGGATATGAACATGGTAAACAACATACAACATATTGTACTCTAACCAATATATTTTTTCTTACATAATTTGGATCTGTTATGAAGAAGTTATGGCGCTTTTACCTGAAACAATTGTTTTAGACTAGTTTCAGGACTACACACAAACCCTATATTCCATGCAGTGTAACTCCCAAAATATAACGAGCCACAAGATGAAATTTTTATCATAGTTACTTGGATATGTTGTCTCAATGGCCTCTGAATTTATCTATTGGAATCATTGTAGAAAAAAAGTTATTGTGAAAATGGTGATATGACCTATAAATAACATGCCTTAGAAAGCATCATCAAAAGACTTTATCCTCCTTTGAATTTTGGCCTTTTTTACTTCACCTTGCTTATTAAATTCGTCTTAGATATCCTTTGGTTACCTCAGTCACTTTTATATATTCAATATGCGTAATGGATACTAATGGGAGACCCTTTCTCTCTTATTTATACTCTCCAAGCAGCTTCCTCTAGAAGTATCCACTTAACCACTTTGTCCACTTAGCCAAATTTTTCCACTTAGCCACTTCGTCCACTTAACTACTTTGTCCACTTATCCAACTTTGTCCACTTAGACACTTTGTCCACTTAACCACTTTATCCACAAATAGTGAACTCTCCAATTATAGTTGCAACTAATTTATTTTTAATTTTTTTCTTGTTGCAACCACTTTAACCCATGACTAACCACTTTTATTGGTCAACTTCTTCTAGGATTTTCTAGAATAATTTTACTTCTTTGACCTTATAGGATCTTCTAGATAACTCATGAGGGTTCTCCAACTTCAGGTAGCCATAAATCTCTAACCATGAGAAGCTATGTGGTGTTCCACATATCACCGGAAATGGCATGACATATAATATCCATCTAGAAGAGTCTTACTTATAAATTCATTGATATTCATTCCTTTATACCTCAAACAGATTCGAGTCCCTTACCCATTCCTTTGTGCTACTGTAATTCGCTACCATACTTCTCCAAGGGTTGAAATTAATCACTAAGGGTTGACATCAATCTATAATATCACTCTCCAAGGGTTGACATCATTAAAAACCAACAATCCAGATCAACTATCCATCAACCTAATCCAATTGTCTGACACAAGCAAGGTCCTGGTCCTGCAAAAAAAAAGGGTATGCCCTCCAAATATCTCAATTCAAAGATATCATGACAAGTGTAAACAAAATCTAATAAGAAAGGAACCTAAACATGTGCATCAAAACTACCTCATCAAATTAAACAAATGCTCAAAAACCCTATACAATTGACCAATTTTAAGTATGGGAGGGGTGTCATAGAAGTCCTATTGGTTAGACCAAATCCCTCAAGTAGGGGATGCTCCCAAGGATGGCCTTTCAAGTTCATGTAGTGGATGATGAAGTGGAAGGGGTTTAGACTTCATAGGTCAATGAGTTTCATGACATAAAAGGGCTCGTATTGTCTCATTTATGGGTTCCTTTGTGGAGGGTGTGTGTCACCTTCGTTTGGGATGCACTTTTTCCAATCCCATATTATTGTCATTATTTATTTCTTTCATGTTTTAAGGAACAAGTTGAAGGCCATTAACCTGGATTGGTGTCCAGATAATGATAATTTCATTCACAAATACCTTGTGAAAATGAGAAGATTGGATCCTGATGAGACCCCCTTTATCTCAGTTGTGTAATTTAGAGCCACTATCCTAGCTTGGTGACTAGATGATGGTAATGTCATACCATTTAAGTACCTACTATCATGATAGGTCGACTCGTGATGAGACCTCCCATCCTCCAAATAACCCCTTAAGCATTCACTATAATTTATTTGTGTAGTTCCCCTTTTTCTTACAGAAAATCATTTCATTACTTTCTTATGTATCTCTGAGTGAAGCATATGGAAGGTCTATATTTAGGATTTTATATTTTTAGCCAACAAAAATCCCTCTGTGCCTTCAGCCCCTTCTTCCCATGAAATGAGGTACATACCCTTCTTGGGTCACTAAAGTCAAAGGGCCTAGAAGAGGACAATATGATAGGAGTGTAATGACCAGAAGGTGGTAATTATGGTCAGGAATGGTATGAAAAACCCTCAAGGGACCCCCATTCATAGACCTTCCCCAAAGGTTGGCCACTTACTAGGAAATATATGACACTCACCAAGGTGAAACAGGGTCAAAATAATAATGTCCAAGCAGGGTTTCTATAATCAAAACTAGCTCAAATACATGTTTAAATGCCTTAAATTTTAGGGTGATTACCTGCCACAATACTCGACTTGTACCCCATGAAGAAAAACCCATCTGCCTTATAGAATCTAGATGGTGTGGTGGATGTGTTTAAAATGGATCAAAATGTGGTGATAATGTGACCTTCTATATGTGCAAGTGTACACTTCTAGTCATGTGGTCTCTCGATACTCCATATCTGCAACCTGAGGACCTCGAGACATCATCTATTTAGTCATCCCACAAAATGGGGATAACAAGGATTTTCCCAACCTACAATTTTTGTGATAACATACTATATGAATGCATATGTTGTAGATAAATGGTTGAATTTTCTAGAACGGTATTTTTCATTCTATAATTTTTCCAATACATAAATGATTACCTTTACACTCCTTAAGGTTCTCCCCAATGTCAAGGATTGGTGGGAAAATGACCACTGAGGAATCTGCAATATTTCTGGTCTACCGGACTTGGGATTATTTTAGGGATGTTATTAAGGAAAAATGGTACCATTTTGGAAGATATGATGACTAGTATATGAGATGGAAAAATCGTGGAAGAATTGTTGGCACATGCCAATTTTGGGAAAAGTTGAAGAAGTTTTGAAGGAATTAAAGCAGCACTGGAAAACAGGGGATTGCACCATAAATAAAGGAATAGCAGTGATGGAAAAAGAGGAAAAAGTAGTGCCGATAAAAGTAGTTACAAAGTGGACAAACTTTTGCAGAGCAGTTGGATCAAGGACCAGCTGATATTAAGTCAAGGAGAAAGTGGACAAACCTAATCCATTTAGGGTTAGGATTTTTGTAAGGGCATTGTCCCAGTTTTTTATAAGTAGAATGTATTAGGACAATGAGAGGGTTGTCCTTTTTTGGTTAACAGGTTGTTGTTGGTAAGTAGTGATTTATCCTTTTTAGATAGTCTGACAGTGAATGAGTGAAAATTTCTTAGTGTTGTGAGAATTTTTGTGATATGTGGAGATCGTGTGTAATGGAAGAAGAATCTCAAAGTGCGCAACACTAGATTTTTCAAGAATGTGAATAAAGAGAAAAAGTGAAAAATCTTTGTCGACATATCCCCAGTGGGGTGAAGCACATTATATCTTTGTTTTATGTGACTATATGCAATGTTTATGATTGCATTTACTTTACTGATATTTTATGATGAATATGTTTCTTGTTAAAGGAATGAACACTTTGTAGTAGGAATAAGCTAATATAACCTATAGAACAATACTAAGTAAAGGAATGTTGTGGTTAGTAAAAGGATCAAAATCTGGTTTTACAGTAGATGAATACTTGTTTATGATAAACTGCGACTAGAATGATTAATAACATCCCATTAAAATAGTAGTGACAGTGGTCTGGAGTAAGTTCTAATAAGGGTTTAAAGGATCACAATGAGTAACTTAAATGCCTCTAAGAGAAACACATCCCATCCCTAGGTTACAGACAAATGAGTCTTGTAGTTTCCCATAGAAGCCATATTGGGTGAGATTGTGTAGTGCACTCTGTGCACTATGTTTCCTTATGGAATCCAAAAGAGTCGATGCTAGAAGAGTTTGTTGGTAATATTGTAGTTAGAACCTGGGTCAGCCCATAGTAAACCCAACAATGGTTCTGTTGTCGGTTGGAACTCATAATATTATATCGAGAGGGATGTATCATGCAGTATATCACGAAGGATTAAGAAAGGGGATGTTTGTAGGTTGGAACCCCACGAAAGAAGAAATCGAAAGATGGTTAATAGTTTAGGAATTAGAGTTTTCCCATAAAGATAATAGAAGCTCTAGGTTTAATCCAAGACAGTATTTGGAGAGATACATATTCAGTGAAATACACAAGAGATTATTTAGTAAGTTTCCCATGATATTACAAGAGTGTATAACATGGTTGAAATATACCCATCTAAAAAATAGGGTTAGATCAGTGGAGTGGACAGAAGAAAGTATCGCATGGTTGAAAAGAGTGAATAATAAATTCACAGGCAGTAAATTTTTGGCTTGACAACATTATAGTGGGGTATATAATTGAGTTTGCAGTAGATACATAGAAGTATTATAGTTTATCATAGAAAGAGATTCTTAAAGGCCCAAGGGGAAGGTACATAATATCATTGTACACTTCAATAAAGATATTATTTCATGATAAAGGGGTATTAACTATGGAATCAGAAAGCTAAACTACCTTGTGTGCATGGGGGATTTAGGGGAAACACTGAGGGAGGTATTATATGGATGGAGAGATGGATAGATAAGAGTGAATAAATGATAAATATCATATTATGATGGATCAAGAGGAAATCCAGGAAATTATGTAGAAGTCAGGAATGGCGTGCAGTGGAAGACCCTACCAATATAATCTTAATAGGAAGAAAAGAGCAGTATCCGAGAGGGAAGGCTTGGAGAGTGATGAGGAAGAGGTAGAGGATATTCATGTTGTGGAGCACATTGAATAAATATTGCATGCCACATATGAAGAAATAATAGAGGAGCAGGATCTAATGAGGAAACAAATACCCCTGTCCAGATCTGAATCAGTGTAGAACCTACAACCCCATGCACGATTAACACATTAGCAAATAAAGAGTTGTTTAGAGAACCAATTAATGACGATCAGAAGAAGATAGGAGATAAGAATAGAAGTGAGGGTACAAGTGGAAGTACCAGTAGCAGTTTAGTTAGTGGTACAAGTGGAAGTACCAGTAGCAACACTAGTGGGAAATCAAGTCTGAACAATAGTGCATAGATAACATTACCACGCAGAGCAGGTACAACACATTCGATAATGGAAGGCATATATCCAAAGATAATATTACCATATTTTCATGGGGATGGATCAGAAGACCCAGAGAAGCACTTATTCATGTGTGAGAAAATATGGGAAGCGAAAAGAGTCACTGACGAGCCAACAAAAGTAGCGCAGTTAGCAATAACATTTAGAAAATTGCACGTTGGATTGGTACATGAACCTAGCAATAAACAATTCAGAGGGTGCATCGGGAATAGTAAAAGAGATCAAGAAGGCATTGATCACTGATTTTCAGAGGCCAAAATCAGAGGATCAATTTATGAATGAGATGATTGAGGTTAGAAAAAAACCAAGAGAATATGTATGGGACATTGATCAGAAGTTCAAGGCATTAAAAGGTAAATTGAAGTATCCCATTTCTGACATGCAACACAAATATTTGTTTATAAATTATTTGTTACCACATTTCAAATATCCATTAAGACAACATAAATTTCAAAACCAATCAGAGGCACTACAAGAAGCGATGCAGTTAGAGGAGAATCAATATAAACATACAGATCCAGCTATAGAAAAGATGAAGGAAGACCTGAAGAACTTGATAGTGCAATTAAACTAGAATAAGAGTAGGGAGAAAAGAGAAGTAGTATGGTGTACTCTATGCAAATCAGAAGGACATCACAATAATGAGTGTCCGACAATTGCACAATATCTAAGAGTGGGACTGCCAAATCCATTTCCTACAAGAGGGCCTTGGTGTGAAATATGAAAGACACATTGGCATGATCCTTATCATTGCCCCATGATGAAAAAGTACAAGACAAAACCAAAGAGTACTTTATGTAACATTTGTAAGTCAATAGGACATGAATACAAAAATTGTAGAACTCTAGAGTTAATGAAGGAAAGAACCTCAGATGCATACATGATGCAGGATGAAATGATGGCAGGACAAACTGCACCACAATTTGGCAATGCGCAACAATTTCAAGAAGTGTGACAGTTTAAGCAAACCTTGCAGTATAATAAAGCACCATAGTATCATCAACAAAACATGGATCCATAGGGGAACAAAGGAGGATTCATAGGTAGAGGAAGAGGAGGAATGGGAAGAGGTAGAGGGCCTATTATCTGCCATAATTTTCAACAACAAGGACATTATGCCAGAGATTTTCCTCAACCAAAAGAAACATGTATGTATTGTCATGTAGTAGATCATGTGACAGAAGAGTTCCCGAAGTTAATGACAAAGATCCAAGAGAAGAGAAATCTAAATAACCAGAATGTTTAGTGGATTGTTTTAGAAATAAAGGATCTTGGCAGGAACATAAATATAGTGACTAGAGGAGGAGTGAAGACAGAAGCATATGCGCAGGATCAGAAGAAGGAATCTCAGTGTTGGATTCAGAAGAACACTTAGCCACAATAGCAGTTTGATGCAAAGAAGGAAAAGGAAACTTTCAAGGAAGCAAAGAAAGAACTTCTGAAAGAGAATGAATCCTCCACATAAAACACTACGTAGATGTATGATACTCCTATTTGTGATATGCCTCAGTCTTTGAATCATACTTACAAAGGATAGAAAACAGAGAAAGTAAGTAACTTAAAGAATTTCCTGAAATCTTGCTTTAAATTACTGAATGATACGAATTCCATGGATTTGTTTAAAAATATGCTTGAGAAATGTAGCATAGATGAATGGGTAGGAACATAACCTAAGAAGATTAATCAGGTCCATAGAAAGAAAATAAGTAGAAGAGAGCTCATATTGAATGCAAATATATGAGACTTTAATATGGGAAATGTTATCCTAGACTTAGGATCAAATGTCAACATTTTTCCAAAGAAGACTTGGGAAGCAATGGGAGAAACTACTCTAGGTTATTCCAATATCCAATTGAAGTTAGCAAACCAACAGAGAGTGATTCCCATAAGTAGATTGAAGAATAGAATAGTGGATCTATATGGTGTGTCCACGACAATATATTTTGAAGAAATGGATATGGTGGATGAGTCTATACCATTTCCAACACTATTGGGAATTGATTGGGCCTTTGATAACTAGGCTATAATTAACTTGAAGACTAGAAATATGATATTTGAAGCTGGGAATTTTATGGCATTAGAA
>ML834763.1:82657-92752 GCA_009831015.1 Picea engelmannii
AATAATAAGAATAATAAGAATATAAATAATTAGCAGAAAATAAACAAAAATATGATAATAAAGAGTAATAGAAGAAAAAAAAAATTATGATGTAGCTGCTATCACCCACCCACTCAGACCAATTTGATTTAATTCAGACCTTGACCCATAACAGACTTTTCTTCAATTCCATTATATTTGAGACCTTGGCAAATATAAATAAAAGTTAGAGGGGATTCCTTCCTTCCTTCCTCTGGGGAAGATTTGAAAATGATGTACCTCATTATCATTATCATTGTCACTGTTGAACACACAAATCAAAGGATAGGATAGATGGACTGGGTCTGCTCCGGTTGAAGTGGACGGGCATACAAGGAGAAAGCGTTGGTAGGGATGGCTCGATACACGAACAAGAGTTAGTAGGGATGGATGGCGTACTGTTGACATATGCAAGCACTAACTAAACACACCCAATCGCAGCAAAATCTACCCCACCCAATCAATGCTAGGAACCATGCTAGTTTTGGGTGTGTCGATCTATGTTGTGAGCTTTGCATCTCAATCTGAATATAGAACAGAATCCACTGAAGGATCTGCTCAGCCTAGATCAACCAAAACTGCCATGAAGCTCCTACTGAAAAAAGTAATGGGTTATGATCCACTGTCGTTGGGATTGTAAATTCCAAAAAAATAGATCCTATAGAGACAACTGCATCAACGTTTGAAGATCCATCCAGTGGATCAAAGACAACAACATAGTTTCCAGAATATCTCTCCTCTACAGCCACAAGAACATCCTCTTCTTCCGAAGCAATAATTCTTGTTCCGCCACTTGACCACTTAACAAAACATAAATAAGTCGAGACTCAATGCCCAAGGCACCCGCAACAACTGCATGAATAAACCAACATTTAAGCGTAGACAACAGGGATCGAACATTCATGGGCAAAGCCCAATAGATTTCAAGTCGGTCTCTTTAACCACTCGGACATATAGAAATAATAGTCCCTCTAATAACCACCAACAATATGCAAATGCTGACATGCTTGCACAGTATGCCTGGTGACATCCCCTCTAAATTACCCAGAATTTCGAACGCCAACTTCTGTAAAGTCAAAAACCATATAGTGAACACAGCGTCCATTTCTCAATTTGTGCGTTCGATTTGTGTGTGTCATAGAACTGATCTCATGAATACCAAGCGGTCGTGCTGATCGATTAACCAGGAGCATATAATCTAAAAACAATACCCTATAGAATCCAATGAACTTACAAATGGAAATTCCCAGCAAAAAAAAAAAAGAGAAACATAAAGCAACAAAATAAACATCTTAAAAAAAAAACGTGGGAAAGGATGTGAAGTTCAAAACACCTTCTTCCTATGCTGCCTCGACCCTAGCCAACAGCAGATCCAGTGGAACTTCCACTTATCTGTGGATAAAAGCAGGAGATTATGCATGACCTTTTCGACCTGAGAACAATTGTAGGAGCCAAAGCCAGCGCACAAACCCCATTTAAAAAAAAAAAAATGCTTCCTGTGGAAAAGGTCATATGTGCACCAGCGCCCAGATCAAACACACAATACACAAGCCCAACGCACAGTGCCAAACTCCATTTCATAGAGGAGTACGACCCCAACCGCCCCAATGACTACGATTAGTACCGATAGGAGTGGCGCCACCGGGCTATCGAGACGGAGATGCACAGGGAGATGGAGCGTCACCTCCACTGTCATAAAAACGGAGAACCATAAACCAAAAAAAAATTACACAATATAGCACCAACCCAGGTAGCATTAAACTAGAAATAAAATAAAATAAACATTTTCTAGGTTAGTTACGAAAATAAAAAACCTAGAAAACTCATTTAGATATCAAGAAGGACCCCAAAAGAAATCAGACAACTATATTATGATGAAGAAGCTCCCTCATCTGAAATATTAAGAAAACCATAAATAAGACGAGACCAGGGTTGTCGCATGCTGTACAAACAAAAAAAAAATGCTATGCAAAGGGAGAAACCCACAAAGCAAATCCCAATGCCAAACGCCAAACCCATGGCTCCACACCCATTGAGAGAGAGAGAGACATAGCTCAGCGAGGAAGGAACCGAACCCTTGGCCACGCCTAAACTCCCTCCTTCAACCTCTCCCTAAGAAAGCACCAGATGGATAAGAAAATGAGAAAGGAATGGTGGCGTTTAGGGTTTAAATGATAAAAAAAAAAAAATATTTTCCAAAAATAAGGAGCAACACGTGGATCGCATGCAAGGTGTAAGCCTACGAGGTAAGTTTTAATAAGTTTTTAATATATTTATCTATTTCATTTTTTTTTTTTTTAATTCTTATATCCAATATATA
Organism: Picea engelmannii; assembly: GCA_009831015.1. Lineage (NCBI taxonomy): Eukaryota > Viridiplantae > Streptophyta > Pinopsida > Pinales > Pinaceae > Picea > Picea engelmannii. The sequence continues at coordinate 84,996 of ML834763.1, forward strand.
TAGATAGATAGATAGATAGATATAGATATAGATATAATAAACAATTCTATAGTTTAGATAAATTAAATAAATTAGGTTTATTTTAAATTAGGGGTTTCAAAATTTAAATTAATTAATAAAAACTGCATTTAAAAAAAAAATGTTACTTAAGGGGGGGTGGTATGGGTTTTGAACCCACGACCACCCGCCAAGCCCAAGCCTTAAGAAGAGAACTAATGCCAACACACCCTCATGAGTCTTTACAAATAAATTCTTATACTTTAATAGATTAATGGTAACAAAGTGTATTCCAAAGTATAAACTCTGATTATCCAAGCGTCAGGCTCACGAGACCTTACACACAATTCATCGAGCTAATCGTCAAGCCCCTTTCATTCCATTCCACCAGTCAAATCCAAGCGCTAAGCTCCAATGCTTGAAAGCCACTCTACAATCCTTAAAGACTCGCACCTGCAACCACCGAGACATGCAATTCAATGCATATGAACAATGCACCAAGGAAAGCTCACGAGTCAAACATCGAAGGATAATTAGTTGTAAGCGAAGATTTTAAAGGACTTAGACTAGGACAAGCGGGAAGGAGGCGACATACACACTAGGAGAGTAAGCTACAGGAATTGGCAAGTATGGCGCAAGGCTAGCATAGCTACTGGGCAAGGGAGTCAATAGTTTTCTTAGGCGAAGAAATCAAGCTTATATGATTAATCCTAACCTAGCTTATCCCCTAAAGAGAGTAATGTCTATTTACAGACAAGTAAAGAAAAACTTACGCCTAACCCTGTTTCTAGTTTAAGTAGTTCTAATGTGAAATGTCCTTGAAATCACCCTGAAAACTTTGGTTGATGCAGGTTAAATCATACAGGATGGTTAGGACTCAAGGAAATCGAGGCAGGGGAGCATCATCGCAAGCACTGCCAACACCGCCAGTGACACCACCACCATCGCCCGAACTAGCTCTCATACTGCGCTCGTTGGAGCCCATTAATGATACTTTAAAGGGGGGACAACCAGCAGGGACCGAAGTGAAACCCCCACCGTCTGGAATGGGTAATCCAGAAGTGTCAAGGGATTCAGGGGGAGGACCTCCACCCGAAGACATCACTCGAGAATTGCAGAAGATCAAACTTTTGGAGTTTGCCAAGGGTCGCGCTAGTGAACATGCGGAGGCATGGTTGGAAGGCATGACAAGGTGTTTTTCCTTAAGGGACTATGAATCCAACTCAAAGGCGAAGATCACAATTTTTCAGTTAAGAGACAATGCCTTGAACTGGTGGGGAAACTTGGAAAGACAACTGCATCTTACCCCAGACACAGTATCTTGGGAACTTTTCGAGGAGAGGTTCCGAAGGAAATATCTGCCAGCTTATTATGGGGAACAATAGGTAGGGGCATTTCATGCCTTAGTACAGGGAAATAGAACTGTAGAAGAATATGAGATCAATTTTATGGAATTGGTCAAATATGTTTCGTATATGGATAATGACCAATGACAGGCAGAGCGCTTCGTCTATGGTTGAACCCTAAGATAAGAGCTATGGTGCAGATGTGGAAACCGTCTTTAGCAGTGGAAGCTGTGGAAAATGCGTGTTATGCAGAGGAACAGATGAACTTAACCGGAGGTATGAGGTCAACCTTTCCGCATCGTCCTGGATTCATTAGGAAGTTCCCTAGGACATTTCCCAGGGGAGGGGGCTCAAGGCCACCTCCATATGGTAACAGAGTTGCACCAAGGACAGTAATTGCAGGGATTTCAATGGCAGCGAGTGTAGCATCTTGTTCTTCACCAATGACGCAGACAGGTCCATGGCCATCATAGGGAACAACTAGTAGGGACAGGGGTTCTAGGGGAAGGAACTCATTTCAGAGACAGTCACATAACAGTGCGCAGTTTCAATATCATGTTACTTGTTGGGCATGTGGAGGACCCCATTACCAGCGTGACTGCCCAAAGTTACAATCAGGGTTCATGCATAGAGAAGGAAAGGCACCGATGGGGAAAGAAAGTAGCAGCCACCATATTTTCACAATGGTTAATAATTGCCAGGACGAACATAAATCCATGGTGGTGGAGTCATCAAGTATGCTAAATCATATCAATGTTAAGATTTTATTTCATTCTGGTGCGACAGATAGTTTCATTTCACCATCTGCATTAGAAAAGAGTGGGTTGGCAACCTACGAGCACGATGAATTTAAACAAGTTGAGATGGCTTCAGGGGAAAAACAAGCGGTATGACCTAGTGTTGATAATTGCATAGTAGACCTGGGAGTGTGTACTACCAAGTTGAAGGTATACGTCATTGCTCTTGGGGTGTATGACCTAATAATTGGAATGGATTGGTTAGCAGCTCACCGAGCTTTGGTAGATTGTTTCGTAAAGAGGGTATTTTATGTCGACAATGAGGGAAGACCAGTAGAGATCCAGGGTGTACAGAGAAAAGTGTCGTTACGCTTTATATCAACTATGAAGGTTAAGTGATGCTTGAGGCAAGGGTGTCGACTTTATGTAGTGGAAGCAGTGAATGAAAGGAAGGGATCCTCATTAGATCAGTACTCGGTATTGTCGGAATTTAAGGATGTTTTTCCGAATGAGTTACTAGGGTTACCTCTTGAGAGGGAGCTTGATTTTACTATTGAGCTAAAACCTAGTATAGAACCAATTTCCAAAACTTCGTATCGGATGACAGCATTGGAACTTTGTGAGTTGCAAATGCAGTTGAAAGAGTTACTGGACTTAGGGTTAATAAGGCCCAGTGTCCCACCTTGGGGTGCACCAGTAATTTTTGTAGAGAAGAAGGATGGATCCTTACGACTGTGTATAGACTATAGGGACTTGAACCATGCTACAGTGAAAAATAGGTACTCGATGCCACGAATAGATGACCTCTTTGATCATATGAAAGGAGCAATAGTATTCTCAAAGATCGATTTGTGATCAGGGTATCATCAGTTAAGGATTAAGGAAGGTGATATCCCAAAAAATGCCTTTCAAACTTGGTTTGGACATTACGATTTTGTCGTAGTACCTTTCGGATTGACCAATGCACCGACAATATTCATGAGCCTCATGAACGACGTATTTCGGAAGTACTTAGACCGTTTTGTACAAGTCTTTCTAGATGACATTCATCTATTCCAAGAACGAAAGAGAACATGAGGAACACTTACGAGTAGTGTTGTCCTGCCTTAGAGAGAACAAATTGTATGGGAAGTTGTTGAAGTGTTCCTTCTTTCAGAAAGATATCCACTATTTAGGTCATATCATTTCCGGTGAAGGAATCTCTGTAGACCCAGAAAAGGTAAAGGCCATTATGGAGTGGCCAGTGCCGAAAAATGCCCATGAGGTGAGAAGCTTCATGGGGCTAGCAGGTTATTACCGGAGATTTTTGGAGGGGCTCCCCAAAATAGCGAAAATCATCACCACTTTGCAGTGCAAGGGTGTCAGGTATGATTGGACAGAAGAATGTGGTAGTGCATTCATCGAGCTTAAGAGGTTACTAACTAGTGCGCCAATTCTACGAGTGTCGGATATGGAAAAGGACTTCATAGTCTGCACAGATGCCTCGAAGCAAGGGTTGGGGGATGTGCTAATAATGGATGGAGGAGTGATAGCTTATGCATCAAGGAAGTTGAAGAAACACGAAGATCTATACATGACTCATGATTTAGAGTTGGCAGCTGTAATTCTAGCTATGAAACTTTGGAGGCACTATCTTATTGGGCAAAACTTTGAGCTTAAAATGGACCATCAAAGTTTAAAACATCTCTTCACTCAAAGAGATCTGAATGCCACACAAAGGTGATGGAGTGAGTTTATGAGTGAGTACGATTTTGGTATTTTGTGCATCAAGGGAAAGGAAAATGTGGTCACAGATACCTTGAGTAGGAGACCACGTATCTTCTCCTTGATATCCTTAAAAGTCAATCTGAGGGAACATGTGTTGACACAACTCCAAGGAGATAGTTGGTATTTAGAGGTTACTTCAAACCTCTAGAGTGGGAGGCGATTAGATCCAAAGTATGAAGGATATAGTCTGGAAGAAGACGATCTGTTAAGATATCGGGGAAGGATGTTGAAAATGAGAATATTCGAAGCATCATACTAAAGGAAGCCCATAGAGCACTTTATTCTGCACATCCGGGTGTGAAGAAGATGTATGCAGACATGAAGAAGCTCTTCTTCTAGGTAGGCATGAAGAACGATGTAATCCATTTCGTTGCCAAGTGCCTAGAGTGTCAACAAGTTAAAGTCGATCACCATCACCTGAGAGGCCTCCTACAACCACATGATGTTCCTATGTTCAAGTGGGAAGTCATCTCTATGGATTTTGTTGTGGGGTTGTTGCTCACATCTCATAGACACAATGCCATTCTTGTGATAGTGGAGAAGTTAACCATGAGTGCTCATTTTATTCCGGTTAGAGACACTTACAATGTCACTGATGTGGCACGTGTGTTTGTAAGTGAGGTTATCCATTTGCACGGGATACCTAAGAAGATCATTTCAAATAGGGACTCCAGATTCACTTCTAGGTTTTGGACAATTTTGTAGTTAGTGTTGGGGACTCTGTTGAACTTAATCATAGCTTATCATCCTGAAATAGATGGGAAAACCGAGAGAGTAAATCAAGTCATGGAAGACATGCTCAGGATGTATGTCATGGATAATCAAACCTAGTGGGTGAAGTACCTACCTTTGGTAGAGTTTGCCTACAATAATAGTTTTCATAGCTCCATCGAAATGCCACCCTACGAAGCTCTGTATGGAAGGCCATGCAAAACACCATTGAGTTGGGATAGACTAGAAGACCGAGTAACAATTGGGCTAGAATTGATTCAAGAGATGGAGGAACAAGTGATTCAGATTAGTTAGAGACTAAAGGAAGCACATGATACGTAGAAAAGTTATGCGGATGCACACAGGACCGACCGAAGTTATGAAGTGGGAGACCAGGTTTTCATTCGTATCAGGCCTAGTAAGAGTACCATATGGTTTGGGAAGGGGACAAAGTTGTCACCTCTATTTATAGGACCATTCAAAATCCAAGAGAAAATTGGACCCGTTGCATATCATCTCATACTGCCACCCCACTTGCATAAAACTCATAATGTTTTTCATGTATCTATTTTACGTCATTATGTTGCTGATGAATCACATAAACTAAATTGGAAGGAATTGTAGGTATCAGATGTGGGAACTCTCATGGTAGAACCATTACGCATATTGGACCGTAGAGTCCGATAGCTCAGGAACCATCTGGTAGACCAAGTTAAGGTCCAGTGGGACAAGTATAGTCCAGGATATGCTACTTGGGAAGACACCGAGACACTACGATGAGACTATCCCTCACTTTTTTTGACCACCTCGAGAATATGTTTCTCTAAGGTTGGGTGTATGTAACACCACCTTTTGACTTAGACAGACAGGATTACTTGAGGCCTATATACTTTATTTTCTATTCACAGTGAAACTTTAAGATGTATGAACATTTATGAATGCTTAAATGTTATCGATGATGATGTATATAATGTGATCTACTATGTGAATGCAAATTTTATGAATGTTTAAATGTTATTGATGATGATGTATATGATGCGACATATTGTGAGAATGAATTTTTTTTTATGAATGTTTAAAAGTTATTAGAATGATGTTGGATATGATGCAATCTATTTTGGTAAATGATAATCTTATGAATGGGTGTTGAAATTGAATTATGGGATATTATGAGATCTATTTCTAACTGAAAAAATTTGATGTTAATTTGTTGATACAAAAATACCAAATAGAAATGATGATTGTATGCAATTACATTATGATAATGCATAGAAATGTATGAGTTGTGTTACAGACTAATCTGTAGGTTATGGGCTACGAAATAGCCAACGTAATAATGATGAAAGTGAATGTCATGACCACTAGGTGAGAAACATTATGGTATGAATATATGTATGTGAAATTATATTGGTTTGGATGCATTGCTATGATATGTGGACCAGTGCAGGATTTCAGGTGATGAGACTGCACAAAACTGAATAAACAATGACAAAACTCCTAGCAACATGGTGCCACTGTATATTCCATTGTAGGATGTGGACCCTAGTTATGATTAGGAGGGGTGGAGGCATTTCCCACCGTGTATCCTCCAAAACCTGAAGTCATGGGAGGATGGTTTTAGTTCACGCTCCCCAAGACATGTGATGATGATTGTCAATTTCCTGCTAGGGAAGCTTGGTCGATATAGTGACACTTTTGCTTACGGGTTCTATTTGGAGTTAGGTCAATATAGTTGACGCTCCAAGATAGTCCAACAGAGGAAGAATAGGAATGGAGATGGAAGTAAGTTAGGGAGGAAGGATGAGTAAAAATAGTCGAGAAAGTACGGAGATTTGTCTGATAGTGAAGTTTAATGTTTTCCCTTCTAAAAAGAAAAAAAAAATGTGTATATATGAATATTCATAATTATGTAACTAAACCACAGTTGTCTAAATAAAATTGTTGAACCAGATAATTGTAATTAAAGGATTTCTCAAACAATTGATTGGTTTTTGTCTTTTATAAAAGACTAGTCTTATTGATTGGATTGGATGCATACCTAAATTACTAAAGGATGATAGTTATTGACTATTAGTACATGCATGAGACTTGTATGTACTAGCTACACATGCATTTCTTGTACATGTACACTAGTATGTATGAGTTTTCTTGTCTTACTTACTAATAGTGTTAATTATTTGTTATGAATGTGTGAACCATGTTTCTTTTCCTTTGTACCATGAGATACCTTAACTTTGGGATGAAGTTTCCGGAAGGGTGGGTGTATGTAACAACCCTAGTTGAATATATGCTTAGGGATTATTAAGTAAAAATAAAATAAAAAATTAATTAGACAAATAATTGTCCTAATAGGGTTTTAATTAAACAATGATTAGCATTAATGATATTAATTAAATATTTATTTATTAATTAATTGTTTATAACTTTTGATTAATTAATTAATTAATTGATTGATTGATTATATATCACATTCAATGACATGGGTAATAAATTTAAGGGGCTTAATAATTTTAATTTATCTAATTAATTGCTTTACGTATGCAGGAGGGGATAAGATATTAATGAAGGGGATAATACATTAAAGAAGGGGATAAGATATTGAAGAAAGGGGGATAAGGTAATAAAGGAGGGATAAGGAAATTAATGATGGGGGAGAGAGGCGGTGAAGGGGGGATATGACAGGAGGATTATCATCTTGGGAAGGGAAGCATTTTGGAGAGGAGAGGGGGAGTTCTATTTTTTGTTTGGATTTTTTGGTTCTGTTGTTGAGTTCTGTAGTCTTTGAGAATCATTGCAGGGGGAACTGGGTTGTTGGGGGTTTTGGGCACGGGGGCTAGGATTCCTTTTGGTTTCCTAGAGCTAGGGAGACGGACAGGCTCCTCCTAGCTAGCTAGGAGGTTAGTCGGTTTGGGCAGAGTTGGTCAGTGCATCAGGTAGCAGTAGAAAGGAAGCAAGGAAGGGACAACCATATCGACAGAAATTAGCATCAGAAGCAGGTAATTTATTTATGAAATTTCTAAGTTATTTTCACGCTGTAGTTAAATGTTAAATTCTGCTTAAATATTATATGCTTAATTGATTCTAATGAATTATTTACGCACTCAAAAATTCTATGTTGAAATTGAAATTCTATGTTAGAAATGTTATGTGTAGTTGTAAGGATTTTACTAGGCTTGTTGATTTGTGGACCCCACAATGT
>ML834764.1:3645-15936 GCA_009831015.1 Picea engelmannii
GACTGCTACATATTAATTTACTAAATGGATAGAAGCCATTCCCACCAGTAATGCAACACACAAAGTAATCATTGGTTTCTTAGAATATATTCTGTCAATATTTAGTTGCCAAAATAAAATTGTCACCGATAATGCAACAACCTTCAAAGATGATCCCCTGGTGAAGTTTTGTGAAAAATTTGGCATTCAACTTATCCATTCCACTCCATATTACCCTCAGGGTAATGGCTTAGCAGAGTCCTCAAACAAAATCTTATTAAAGATTATCAAAAATTTACTGGAAGACAACAAAAAGTCATGGGATTCTAAGTTGAAGTTTTCCTTCTAGGAAGACATAGTAACAACTAAGAGGTCAATTGATATCACACCATTCCAACTGGTTTATGGAAGGAAAGTTGTTTTCCCTGCACAATTAGCTTTACATGTGGATAAATTTCTTCAAGATCAAGAAGGGGAACTTGATGACATGGTCAAAAGGATGCATCAACTTGTGGAGGTGAAACAAACTGGAGAGCAATTGCTTGACAGAGAAAAAAATCATCAACATAAAATTAAAGAACCTTTTGACCAGAAGGTAAAGAAAGAATGTTTCAGCTTGGAGACCTAGTGCTCAAATGGGATGATCAGAGAAAGGATAAAGGGAAACCTGGTAAGTTTGAAGCTCTTTGGGTGTACTTTTAAGGTTTATGAAATCTTGCACAATAATACTTTTAAGCTACAAAATTTGGACGGTGTTGAAATTTATGGTGGCCCAGTTAGTGGGAATTTTCTCAAAAAATACTTTTACTAAAGTCATGGGTGGCTTAATTTCATTGTAAATGCCAGTGTGTTTAATTGGTTTTGTTTCTTTTTAAATAATGAATCCTTTCCGAATGGATAAGGCACTGGAACTACAATGTTCTTGGAGACTCAAAGGGAGATCTCCATCACCGGTGGAGCTAGATGTTAACACATAGGATGTATAGAAGTCATTTTTTTTAAAATTTTAAAATTTGTTAGTTTAGTCACTGAAGGAGACCACTAGTCTTTGTCAGTCATTTGGTCAGTCCTTCTTGTATGAGTCATTTATTTAAGATTGTAGGATTGGGTCATAGGGTCATGTTCTCAAGGTTTTGATTCATGTTCATGTCAAATAAATCATTTTTTGATTGTTTCTTAAGTCATGAAAGATGACTAGAGTCCATTTAGGAAGGTCTTGGTGTCATAATGGTGGTTGTCATAATTATAAAAAAGGAAAATTATTGGTCATATATTTTAGTTTAAAGGTTATCATAATCAAGTGTTATGTCCCAAAAAAGGTGTACAAAGGATTTTCATGTCACATCTGACTGTTTGGGATTCATGTCATGTGTCAAATCAATGTGCTGCAAACTCTCCTAAAAGTTTGCAAAAAGTCAAGAAAGTACATCCTGCATTAAATCACATATCATCATGTTTTGGAAATGTGACAATTGTTTTTTGTTTTGTTCTCAGTGCCATCTCTTCATCAAACATCTCTAATGGGTTGATTTCAAAATAAGGTTTTATAATTTCTTATCTTCTTTTCCATTTGAAAAAGTGCACTACAAACTGGTTAATTGGTTGCAAACTGTGGCACTGCAAACTATCTTGTAGCGGTGGAAGGTGAATCAATGGATTCAATGGATTTTTGGTTTGGGTTTCTACAAAAAAGGAGTGAGATCTATATACATGTACTCTAATTTGATGTCTAAATTTCACTACCTGAAGTTTGATTACCATAAAAACCTAGTTGCTGCAAACTTTCTGTTCATTGCAAACTGCTTTATATCATTGCTGCTGCAAACTCCTTTTATTTGGTTAGCTTCCACAGTCTTGTATATTAAATTTTTTAAGTAGACCCAAGATTCTTGTTTTCTTGTCAAAATATCGCTTGCAACCTTTTCTTACAACCATAACTCTACCCACTGCAAATTTCTTAGCGATGCGAACTGGATGTGCTACGAATCCTCTATTTTATCCAGTTGATGAAACCCCCACTGATTATTTTTTCACTCAGGCTTGAAAATAACCATCTCTCTCAAGATCGTGTTCCTTCCTAGACCTATCAATTTGCAAACCCTTCAGACAAAAACCCGAGTCTAAAATCTATTTTTTGCAAACTTGTTGGCCTTTGACCAAGTTTTGGGAGATTCTTGGTCAAGTTGACCTATTTTGGGACTTCGACAGCCCGTCGAAGATGAAGCACAAGACAAATCGGAGATCATTAGATCTCAACCCCTTTTTGGGTCCTTTTTGGGATTTGGGAATATGTAATGGGAATGGGATGTCGGCCCATGGGTTTACCCATTTTTAGGCCTATTTTGTAAAGTATAAATAGATGTCTAGGCAATGTAAGGAGGGGGAAATAGGCATCTATGTGATGTAAGGTTGATAATCTAAGTGCAAGTATGATTTGCAGATGCTCTGCATATTGTGAGGAACTGTAGAGCTAAGTGCAAGTGGTTGTAATAGACTGTGAAAGACTTTGTGGTAGACCTAGTGTGAGTCTCCAATTTTGACCATATTTTTGCCTATATCATGTCATATATACCCCCATTTCATATCCAGTATCATTCCTTTCTGGCCTTACCTTGATACATTTCACATCATTTTTCCCTAAATGGAGCTATTCAAGGTATTCATATGATTCAAGTTATTTTTAATGTATTTTGATACTTTAAACTAATATTGATACTAACGTGATATGAGTTAGGTACTTGTTTCCTTGAAACAGATTTATCAGTACCAGGTGCCAGCTTGCACTTAGTGAAGATGGAAACGACTTGCACGACATTGCCAGATTGGAATGACAGTCTGATTCATATGATTTATTGAGTCATAGCTCAATGAGATGACTCAGAGCGAAATTATAGAACTGTTTGTTATGATGCTTTATGATTCACGCTTCTTGACATTGCGTGTCATGAAGCTGTGAAATTAGTTTTAACTAACTATGAGTCATTTTTGGATCTAATATTCGCTTAGTTAAATGCACCTATGTTCAAGACTATTTTGAGGAGGATCTATATAAACTAAGATCGCTCTCAAGAAATGTTGGTTATGATATATTATGTTATGCAATTTCTGATAATACAATTGCTATGCGTTATATCATTTTCTGTTAAATGATTTGAGTTTATTTATGAATTATGGAGCATGAGGTATGAAACAATTATGCATGGAATAATTTGAGTAGCTTTGGTTTCATTTTAGGACGATTGCACCTCTTGGTTGGGCCCACCAATAGGTTCAATTCGCTTTCTCTTTTCCACAGAATAGTTAGTTTATTTCTAGTTCTAGAATCTGCGTGTGAGTTAGTTTTTAACTTGAAGTTACTCTGCTAAATTCTGGCTTAGTCATTTTTCGTTTAGTTCATTCTCAATTTGATATTATCTTGTAGATCATTGAAAGTTGGAATGAGTTATTTGCCATTGTAGAATTTGAGGAATGAACCAAGTGCCGATTAATATTTCTCCTAGATTAGTCTAGATTTGCTCTGTTTTCCAGTTTCTAGCTTGATCATGATTTGAAGATAATTTGAGTTTAGAATTACTCTATTTTGTTAGGGTAGCTAGCTTATGGTCTGGTTAAAGGAAGCTTCCAGTACTTGTAGGGTAAAATAGGACATTTATTAGTTTCACCTTTGTTAGATTTAGGACTGCTTGATATTTAGATTAAATAAGAGGTTTTTGAAATGTTCTGTCTTTTATGGTTCAGATAGATATTTTGATGATTGGATGTTTAAGTTAATGATATATAGCCTTGGGTGATTTATTTAGATTAGGAAAATAAATACATTTGATTAACTCAGAATTGTTTCCATTTGGCTAATTAGACAAGATATGATTAGTTTTAAGATAATCATTAGGATTCAGTTTATAAGGGTCAGTTTATGTTTTCTTCTCAGAATAACCTTTAGGTAGAAGTTAGAATCTTATCAGCACATATAGTGTAGAAGCTCTAAGTTCACTTACCCTGGTTTGACAATTTAGTGTTTTCAGGTAATTAAAATCTTTAATACAACAGCCTGACACCTAGCTCGGGGAAGGAGGATCTGGTGAGGTGTGCGCAAATCTCCTGTCCTATGCAAAGTAGGGTTTTTGTGGCTCTGTGCATGTAGATGACTCATTGAAGCTAATAAAGAATAAGAGTTGGTGGAAGTATCCCCAAGGAGAGGGTGAACCACGTAAATACTGTGTTATTCTGCTATGTGCGATGTTCTGTTGTATTTATGTGTTATTTTCTAAGTGCTTGATATAGATAGATAGATCTATTTATGCTTTGTGCTTATGATGAATTTGGATGTTATATCTGATATAGGTGAATGTGCTTAGTGCTTGAATCTGCTAGATATGATCCATTTATATATGCTAAGTGCTTAAATACATTAGATCAGGGTGAATGCTGCGATGCTTTGTTTTTTCTGCAGAGTAGATATTGGTTAAATAATAATGAACTGACATTGCTAAGTGCTCTATTAAGTATTATAATCACAGATCTATGCCCCAGGTAAGGTTGTAGACACTTGATTCCTACAACCACCCCTACCTCTACCTCGGGTGAGACTTCATCTGCTTCACAGGTGTTGCTGAAAGGGTCGATAGTTAGGGTTTTGTTGGTGCACTATTGTAGCATTGAACCCTAGGTCTACCCCTGTGCCAAAAAATGGTTCCGTTGCCAGGACTTGAAACTGTGATTGCTGGGAACTAAGGAAGAAGAATCTTTGTGCAAAGATTCGACCTGAAATTGTGAAATCTCTGTGCGTAGATCTATTTCTCTAGTGCACAATACTCTACTTAGTTTGACAAGCTCTGTGCTAAGGAAAAGAAGTTTGATCTGAAGAAAAGAGGTAAGATCTGAAAGATTTGTGCTCTGAGAAAGGCAAAAGTGAAACTTTTTGATTAAAAGAGGTAAGATATGAAAGATCTGTGCTCTAATAAATGTAAGAATAGTGAAAAGTTCTAAATCTAAAAGCTTTGTGCTCTATAGAAGTAAGATAAGTGGAAAATTTTGTTTCGACAGTATGGATATAGGTATGTTTGATAGATGCTATCCTAGCTTGAAAACTAGGGTATTAATAGATGAAATAAGATTCGATATGAGTAGATCTGATAAGAATAGTGAAAAATATGTTATATCTATGCATAGATAGAATGTTTGGACTAATAAGTGTATGCAGGATCGTAGAAAGAAATGTTTGCAAGTTAGATACCATGATCCTAGCACACAATACAAGAAAGGTTGGGCATCATTTAAAAGAAAGAGAGGATTAACCCTCTGTTACAATTGCAGAAAACTGAGACATCTTGCTAAGGAATGTCCTGGGAGAAGACCTAGTTGTCTTTGTTGTAAAGCTATGGACCATGAAATATTGGATTGCCCTAGAATGATTGCTAAGATTGAATAAATGAATATGAACCAAGAAAACCCTAAGGTAGATCCAGAATCTAAGATTATGATAGAATCCCATAAAGAGTCAGAGAAAATATTGCTACATATGAAAGAAACCCTGAATAACCATTGACATGTTAGATTATCAGAGATCTTCAAAGAAAAGGAATGCCTTGAAGCGAGAATAGGAGACTTCAACATTGACTGTGTTCTAGATGAGGAGACACATGTGAATATTATGACAGAGAGAACTTGAGAAGCTATAGGGAGGCCTGCTAAGATTCCTTCCTTAGGAGGAATAGGAATATTCAAAGGAAAGCTAATAAACCTATGTGGAAAGCTCACTCATATACCTATGAATGCCAATGGAACTTCAACAGAGGATGATTTTGAGATTATTAGATTTATTGAAAATAGTGCCCCATTTACCATGCTATTAGGAAAACCTTGGATTGAAAGAGATTCGGCCAGATGACAAGAAGAAGAAGAAGCTTTAGAGAAGAAGAAGCAAGAGTTAAAATAATTCATGACTAGAAGGATCGCACACTTGATTGAAGAACAAAAGAATAGATCGAAGCTATTTAGCACTGGATACCCAGATTTCGAAGTTGCAATAACACTAGACGACCCATAGAATATTGAAGTACCGATTCCAGATAAAGAAGAATGATCACCCTCGAATCTTAGAAAAGAATATCAACAACGCGAAGTAACTAGGCCAAAAGAAGATAAAAATTAGAATGGAAAAAGGCATGTTGAGATGAAGCTCACTAGGAAGAAGGATAGAAAGCTAAGTAAGAAGAGAGCTAAGATCGAAAATTTGCAGAAGGTTCCAGAGGAAACCTTGTAGAAGGAAAATTTACAAAATTGGAGCTTCACCGGGATATCAGAACAACAACACATGGCACTTCGCCATGATGAAGCAATATAGCCGTTGGGGATATTATAACCATTAGAACAACGCTCCGAACGGGTAGAAAGACATTTATGGACAGAAAAATCACCATCTGACTGTTGGGACTGCGCCATAATGGACATAACAAAGTTAATGAAGGCTTCATGCCTGTTGCAAGCAACCCGTTGCCGAGTTACCTATTTATCCCATCATGCCATGCATCAAGAATACTTTTTCCAATCGTGAATTTGAGCTCGCAGACTTGTTGATTTTACATAGCGGTCATTGCGCTATTTCCTTCTATCCTATTGCAGTGTTTAAGTTACCCTCCAAACTCGAGATTGCTAACCTCAAGTTTGTATGTCGGACGAGTTGAGCGCTGCCAAGAAAGTTGTTGAAGAAGTTATGATCAACCTCATGACTGAAAGGGTCATGTCAATGTCTACAAGTGTACAAGCATCGTCGATGAGAGGACTTCCAGCCTCTCCGTCCACCACTCACGGAGCCAGACCATCCCGACCATCAGATGAAAAGCCAACCAAGCACATGGATGATCTAGCGAATGCCAAATTGATCCCGAGTATATTACCCACCTATATTCCACCTTTGAGCGGTGTTGTAAATTGAGAAAGTGTGCCCAGAGATTTCGAATACACCTTGGTTATGACATACCTTCCCAAGGGGATACATGCAGTACGAGCAGACCAAGTTAAAATTGCGGTGTTGAATTTTAGCAACTTCAACCTTGGAGATCACAAAGTCTATAACATGCTCTCCCCACATAACTACCTGACTAGAACTAAGGGGAAGAATTCGAAGATCACCCCCCAGTCGTGGACTATGAGCCTCATGCAGTCCACCTTGCTAAAAGTCATGAAGATTCCTCACTTTGGATGACACTAGGAGGTAAACGCATGTGTCAAGCTACTACTGTCTTGTTACCGTGGTGGTTATTTGTGGGTAAACCGCCGTATAACGGTTGATCCTACATGGATCAATTGGATCACGGGCTTGAGTATGCAAGGACCTAATCCACATGATTTTTACCCAGGAAAAGCCATGGATCACACCCTAGCAAGAATATCAAGGACACTTATGGCGATGTCGAGAAGGGCACGTGAAGCTACAAGTTAGCTTCTATCCAGAATGTCACAATGTGCCTTTCCTTTCAGTTGATTGCAGGGAAGTTAGTATGAAAGAACTGCCCTACCCAAGTCACCTGTTTTGTAGTCGACCTCACAGGGAAGTGCACATAAGGCCTTCAAATGAACTGGGCGAAGTACACAGTGAACCAGTTGGAACTTGACTACAGAGAAGCATAAGATCAAGGATATGGATTTCATTTCAGCTGGCTCTTGATTGGCTGTGAAGTTCAGTACACTGTGGTACTCAAGTGACATGAAAAAATAGTGGCAGCCAAATGCTGTTTTCCATACCTACTACAATCAACTGAAGATAGCCATATAGTTCAAGCCTCGCATGACTCCAAACACTCTACACTGGTTCCGGGATTTGATGAAATTCAACGCGGACTGACATTTTATTTACATCACAGTGCGCGCTGACGAACACAAGTAACAAATTCAATCCTACTATAAGCTGATGAAGGAGGACTCAGAGGAGATCACAAAGGACTAGTCGATGGACCTCCTTATTCCAGCAGACACTGCCGAGATATATGACATCGATAGCCCAGAAACTACATAGGATACAATTGGACCTAGCTCAAAAAAGAAGACTGAAGAGGTCCAAGAGATAGACAACGCATCTGTAAATACCGATTCCATATCACCAGAGCAAGGAGGTGATGGCGAAGAGTTGAATGACAAAGAAGTTGAACATAATCAAGGAGATGAGGTTGACCCCCTGAAGAAGAGGAAAGGTTCTCCTCCAAAACCTTCCTCCCGAAAGAAATTGAAGGCCACCATGACCAAGATGTAGACCGTCCTCACCTCTGATGACTTCGACTTCCTCATAGTATCCCTACAAGATGCTTTGCTGGAAATAGCAGAGAAACAAGAAGCAAAGAAAGAAGAGATGTATGATTGAATTGAGACTAAACTTCAAGGGGTACAATAGGCCCTACAGTCCATTCACACAGTCTCCACTGCGTCAGGAGAACCAGAATTGGGAGATGAGCCAACTCAACTCCACCGCCTAGCCAATACAGTCAAATCTCTCCTTCGACGAGCATAGGAAGAAACACAACAAGCCACCCAGGATTTGACACAAGTACAAGGAGTACTCATCGAGCAACGAAGTGTTGCAGAACAAGAAAATATTGCTCTCCAAGTGAAGTTTGATGAAGAAAAAGGATAGCTACAACAAGAAAAGGAATAGTTGCTGACAGAGCAACTCGAAGTAAAAGAAGCAGTCAACAAAGCACTTCGCTCTGTGACAGTCGTAGAAATCAAAGCAGAAGACCGATTTACACAGCAGGTGAACTAGCTCACATAAGCCATTCAACAACTACAACAAATCATAGCAGATTTGGAGCTACGCACTGTACCTGAGACACCACAAGATGCAAGAGACCAAAGAGAAGCAACCGCCCAGAGTGCAGTTGAAAGGCTAAAGGCTCTTACCCTGGAATGAAAAAAAATTACTGATCATAGTGCCCAGACCTATGAACAACTCATGAAGAACCTAGAATTGAAGGCATTGGAGTCACAGCTCCAAGAGGTGAAGTATCAAGCCAAAAATATACAGGCGCAACTGAAGTCCCTGTCAGCTGTGGAAAGAATGAAGCACTCCCAAGAGAAGTGGACCGCCCAACAACAAATCCATACTATCCAGATTAGAGTTATGGACATAACTCAGAGGCTACAACCCATACAAGACAAAGCCTATCAATTGTTTACAGAGGTAGAAGGCCAAGGAGCAGAGCTAGAGAAGGTTGTCACTACAACTGAACAATGTCTAGAGGGACCTATCAATGATGCAGTCATCTAAGAGTTCAATGAACATGAGGCCATATCACAACAGCAAGTCGAAGCAGCTCGAGCCAAGCTTGAGGTGTTCAAAGCAAAACTAGTTAGACTAGAGTGACTTAGGACGAGTCACAGGTGAGTGTTGGGGGCCTATTGGCCCTTGACCAAGTTTTGGGAGCTTCTTGGTCAAGTTGACCTATTTTGGGACTTCGACAGCCTATCGAAGATGGAGCACTAGAAAAATTAGAGATCGTAGGATCTCAGCCCCTTTTTTGGGTCCTTTTTGGGATTTGGGAATGTGTAACGAGAATGGGATGTCAGCCCATGGGTTTACCCATTTTTAGGCCTATTTTGTAAAGTATAAATAGATGTTTAGGCAATGTAAGGAGGGGGAAATAGGAATCTATGTGATGTAAGGATGATAAGTTAAGTGAACGTATGATTTGTATATGCGTTGTGCATATTGTGAGAAACTGTAGAGCTAAGTGCAAGTGGTTGCAATAGACTGTGAAAGGCTTTGTGCTAGACCTAGCTCAGGGAAGGAGGATCTGGCGAGGTGCACACATATCTCTTGTCCTATGCATAGT
The DNA here is from genome assembly GCA_009831015.1 of Picea engelmannii. NCBI lineage: Eukaryota > Viridiplantae > Streptophyta > Pinopsida > Pinales > Pinaceae > Picea > Picea engelmannii. Next base: position 13,449 of record ML834764.1, read on the forward strand.
AGGGTTTTTGTGGCTCTGTGCATGTATATGAATGATTGAAGCTAATAAAGAATAAGAGTTGGTGGACATAGCCCCAGGGAGGGGGTGAACCACGTAAATACTATGTTATTCTGCTCTGTGTGATGTTCTGATGTATTTATATGTTATTTTCTAAGTGCTTGATATAGATAGATAGATCTGTTTATGCTTTATGCTTATGATGAATCTCGATGTTATATCTGATATAGGTGAATGTGCTTAGTGCTTGAATCTGCTAGATCTGATCCGTTTATATATGCTAAGTGCTTAAATACATTAGATTAGGGTGAATGCTACGATGCTCTTTTTTCTCTACGGAGTAGATATTCATTAAATAATAACGAACTGATGGTGCTAAGTGCTCTATTAAGTATTATAATCACAGATCTGTGTCCCATCTAAGGTTGCAGACACCTGAGTCCTGGAACCACCCCTGCCTCTACCTTGGGTGAGACTTCATTTGCTTCGCAGGTGTTGCTGAAAGGGCCGATAGTTAGGGTTTTTTTGATGAGATGTTGTAGCGTTGAACCCTGGGTTTGCCCCTGTTCCAACAAAAAATCATCTACGCACTACAAACTGAGAAATTGCGCTGCAAGTTTTCTGTTTTACATAGTTACCCCAAATTTGGCCTCTTTTAAGGTTTTATACAGTTTGAGTTATCAAATTTTCCTCCATCTCCTAGCTTCAACCGTATTTAAGATTCTTCCATTTTGGCAAGAGAACCCTTTTTGTAGTTATTAAGAAGTAAACCCTAAATTTATCTATTTTCATCACGCTATCTGGTAGCAAGCATTATCAGAAAGGGGAAGGTTTAGACTAAGTTGTCACGAACAATCAACAAGGTAAGAATATTCATAAAGGAGGATACATTGTAAGGGCTGAGCCCCATGACTTGCAACTAATAAAATCAGACCCATTTTTCAGAGAGGCATTTCAGAGAGTGGGTTGCCTGTACTTTGTGAGAAGATGCAGAGAGGACACCATGAGGTTTCCAAGTAGTTTGCATTGAATTTCAATGGGGTGATGATTCAAAAAGATCTTTTACACGACTATGGTTGAGTTATCAAGCATGTGTTGATTAACCAATTATGAATCTTAAAGAAAGAGGAAGAAGTTATAGAAGAATCATAATAGCCATATACACATATACGGTATGAAATAAAGAATAACAACAACAAACCATAAACACCAATGTGATAACGAAGTTCGACAATCTCACCTACATCTCTGGGCCTTGTCTCAGTGGGATTTTCTTATTTATGTTTGAAGCTTTACAAGTACATATTTATAGTGCCAAAAGGTTACAACAATGAGCTGGTCGTGTTCTACCAGATCTCATGAACCCATCAAAACTAACGACACTCAAATCGGATGAACGAAGCTCCCATAAATGGCCCGCAAAGGTGTGCTCCTCAATAGCTTCCTTACATAAAAATGGCCTTGGCTCAACAATCCAACAACATGAACCTTTTCTGAACCTCTTCCCATGGAGAGGTCTCTAATTCGAATCCTTGAAACTCCAACAAAATTTTACCAACCAACACAACCAATACCTGGGTGCCATGTGGCAGCCCACATCTAGGCCACGTGGAACTGCCTCATTCGCTATCATGAATGCCACTTGTTGACCTCCGATTTATCCATGTACCTACCATGTCATTCTTCCACCGTACCTACCACTGGACCTGTGACTGCCACATGTCATATGGATGTGCCACATCACCCATATGGACATTCCACATATCAAGCACCGATTGGACCAACTCCGCCACCTGTCTGCCCTGTCAGCACAGTACCTTGCCACATGTCATCGTATGGACGTGCCATGTGTCACTGTACGTATGTGCCACATGCCACCGTATGGACGTGCTACATGTCACCCTTGTAGTGGTGACACATGTCACTTCTTGGTTGTTCCACTTGTCCTATCCATGTAAGCTTCATACACCAGTTAGCTTGCCATGTCAGCATCCATACACCCAGTCAACCAACCAACTGTGCCTGCCATGTCAGTTGTACGACCATACAACCTGTACAGTCAGCTGCCACATGGCACTGCATGAACTATACAAACTGTACAGTTAGCATTTGTTTTTCCTATTTGGAAAAACAAACAAATTTCCATAACTTGAGCATATGATGTCCTTTTGAGCCCGTTCAAGTTGCATTGGGTTCATATCAATGAGGTCTACACACAAGTCCATTTTGAAGATATTCTGAGCACTTTGATTAGTCCTTTTTGAGCCCTATCAAGCTCCTGGATCCAATTCTGGATCACACCTCCCCACTAAGGACCTTTTGGTCCCCAAAAGGTTACAAAAATGGACCTTACTGATTACATACTCATAAGGACAAAAACAAAAACACGATGTTGTACAAAAATGATGTTATAAGAGGTCATCATTTCAACATGTGTGATTACATTAATGGAAGCAAAATACAATGAAGTTGTGACATCCACTTTTGGAAA
>ML834764.1:15986-34031 GCA_009831015.1 Picea engelmannii
TAATTAGACAAGATATGATTAGTTTTAAGATAATCATTAGGATTCAGTTTATAAGGGTCAGTTTATGTTTTCTTCTCAGAATAACCTTTAGGTAGAAGTTAGAATCTTATCAGCACATATAGTGTAGAAGCTCTAAGTTCACTTACCCTGGTTTGACAATTTAGTGTTTTCAGGTAATTAAAATCTTTAATACAACAGCCTGACACCTAGCTCGGGGAAGGAGGATCTGGTGAGGTGTGCGCAAATCTCCTGTCCTATGCAAAGTAGGGTTTTTGTGGCTCTGTGCATGTAGATGACTCATTGAAGCTAATAAAGAATAAGAGTTGGTGGAAGTATCCCCAAGGAGAGGGTGAACCACGTAAATACTGTGTTATTCTGCTATGTGCGATGTTCTGTTGTATTTATGTGTTATTTTCTAAGTGCTTGATATAGATAGATAGATCTATTTATGCTTTGTGCTTATGATGAATTTGGATGTTATATCTGATATAGGTGAATGTGCTTAGTGCTTGAATCTGCTAGATATGATCCATTTATATATGCTAAGTGCTTAAATACATTAGATCAGGGTGAATGCTGCGATGCTTTGTTTTTTCTGCAGAGTAGATATTGGTTAAATAATAATGAACTGACATTGCTAAGTGCTCTATTAAGTATTATAATCACAGATCTATGCCCCAGGTAAGGTTGTAGACACTTGATTCCTACAACCACCCCTACCTCTACCTCGGGTGAGACTTCATCTGCTTCACAGGTGTTGCTGAAAGGGTCGATAGTTAGGGTTTTGTTGGTGCACTATTGTAGCATTGAACCCTAGGTCTACCCCTGTGCCAAAAAATGGTTCCGTTGCCAGGACTTGAAACTGTGATTGCTGGGAACTAAGGAAGAAGAATCTTTGTGCAAAGATTCGACCTGAAATTGTGAAATCTCTGTGCGTAGATCTATTTCTCTAGTGCACAATACTCTACTTAGTTTGACAAGCTCTGTGCTAAGGAAAAGAAGTTTGATCTGAAGAAAAGAGGTAAGATCTGAAAGATTTGTGCTCTGAGAAAGGCAAAAGTGAAACTTTTTGATTAAAAGAGGTAAGATATGAAAGATCTGTGCTCTAATAAATGTAAGAATAGTGAAAAGTTCTAAATCTAAAAGCTTTGTGCTCTATAGAAGTAAGATAAGTGGAAAATTTTGTTTCGACAGTATGGATATAGGTATGTTTGATAGATGCTATCCTAGCTTGAAAACTAGGGTATTAATAGATGAAATAAGATTCGATATGAGTAGATCTGATAAGAATAGTGAAAAATATGTTATATCTATGCATAGATAGAATGTTTGGACTAATAAGTGTATGCAGGATCGTAGAAAGAAATGTTTGCAAGTTAGATACCATGATCCTAGCACACAATACAAGAAAGGTTGGGCATCATTTAAAAGAAAGAGAGGATTAACCCTCTGTTACAATTGCAGAAAACTGAGACATCTTGCTAAGGAATGTCCTGGGAGAAGACCTAGTTGTCTTTGTTGTAAAGCTATGGACCATGAAATATTGGATTGCCCTAGAATGATTGCTAAGATTGAATAAATGAATATGAACCAAGAAAACCCTAAGGTAGATCCAGAATCTAAGATTATGATAGAATCCCATAAAGAGTCAGAGAAAATATTGCTACATATGAAAGAAACCCTGAATAACCATTGACATGTTAGATTATCAGAGATCTTCAAAGAAAAGGAATGCCTTGAAGCGAGAATAGGAGACTTCAACATTGACTGTGTTCTAGATGAGGAGACACATGTGAATATTATGACAGAGAGAACTTGAGAAGCTATAGGGAGGCCTGCTAAGATTCCTTCCTTAGGAGGAATAGGAATATTCAAAGGAAAGCTAATAAACCTATGTGGAAAGCTCACTCATATACCTATGAATGCCAATGGAACTTCAACAGAGGATGATTTTGAGATTATTAGATTTATTGAAAATAGTGCCCCATTTACCATGCTATTAGGAAAACCTTGGATTGAAAGAGATTCGGCCAGATGACAAGAAGAAGAAGAAGCTTTAGAGAAGAAGAAGCAAGAGTTAAAATAATTCATGACTAGAAGGATCGCACACTTGATTGAAGAACAAAAGAATAGATCGAAGCTATTTAGCACTGGATACCCAGATTTCGAAGTTGCAATAACACTAGACGACCCATAGAATATTGAAGTACCGATTCCAGATAAAGAAGAATGATCACCCTCGAATCTTAGAAAAGAATATCAACAACGCGAAGTAACTAGGCCAAAAGAAGATAAAAATTAGAATGGAAAAAGGCATGTTGAGATGAAGCTCACTAGGAAGAAGGATAGAAAGCTAAGTAAGAAGAGAGCTAAGATCGAAAATTTGCAGAAGGTTCCAGAGGAAACCTTGTAGAAGGAAAATTTACAAAATTGGAGCTTCACCGGGATATCAGAACAACAACACATGGCACTTCGCCATGATGAAGCAATATAGCCGTTGGGGATATTATAACCATTAGAACAACGCTCCGAACGGGTAGAAAGACATTTATGGACAGAAAAATCACCATCTGACTGTTGGGACTGCGCCATAATGGACATAACAAAGTTAATGAAGGCTTCATGCCTGTTGCAAGCAACCCGTTGCCGAGTTACCTATTTATCCCATCATGCCATGCATCAAGAATACTTTTTCCAATCGTGAATTTGAGCTCGCAGACTTGTTGATTTTACATAGCGGTCATTGCGCTATTTCCTTCTATCCTATTGCAGTGTTTAAGTTACCCTCCAAACTCGAGATTGCTAACCTCAAGTTTGTATGTCGGACGAGTTGAGCGCTGCCAAGAAAGTTGTTGAAGAAGTTATGATCAACCTCATGACTGAAAGGGTCATGTCAATGTCTACAAGTGTACAAGCATCGTCGATGAGAGGACTTCCAGCCTCTCCGTCCACCACTCACGGAGCCAGACCATCCCGACCATCAGATGAAAAGCCAACCAAGCACATGGATGATCTAGCGAATGCCAAATTGATCCCGAGTATATTACCCACCTATATTCCACCTTTGAGCGGTGTTGTAAATTGAGAAAGTGTGCCCAGAGATTTCGAATACACCTTGGTTATGACATACCTTCCCAAGGGGATACATGCAGTACGAGCAGACCAAGTTAAAATTGCGGTGTTGAATTTTAGCAACTTCAACCTTGGAGATCACAAAGTCTATAACATGCTCTCCCCACATAACTACCTGACTAGAACTAAGGGGAAGAATTCGAAGATCACCCCCCAGTCGTGGACTATGAGCCTCATGCAGTCCACCTTGCTAAAAGTCATGAAGATTCCTCACTTTGGATGACACTAGGAGGTAAACGCATGTGTCAAGCTACTACTGTCTTGTTACCGTGGTGGTTATTTGTGGGTAAACCGCCGTATAACGGTTGATCCTACATGGATCAATTGGATCACGGGCTTGAGTATGCAAGGACCTAATCCACATGATTTTTACCCAGGAAAAGCCATGGATCACACCCTAGCAAGAATATCAAGGACACTTATGGCGATGTCGAGAAGGGCACGTGAAGCTACAAGTTAGCTTCTATCCAGAATGTCACAATGTGCCTTTCCTTTCAGTTGATTGCAGGGAAGTTAGTATGAAAGAACTGCCCTACCCAAGTCACCTGTTTTGTAGTCGACCTCACAGGGAAGTGCACATAAGGCCTTCAAATGAACTGGGCGAAGTACACAGTGAACCAGTTGGAACTTGACTACAGAGAAGCATAAGATCAAGGATATGGATTTCATTTCAGCTGGCTCTTGATTGGCTGTGAAGTTCAGTACACTGTGGTACTCAAGTGACATGAAAAAATAGTGGCAGCCAAATGCTGTTTTCCATACCTACTACAATCAACTGAAGATAGCCATATAGTTCAAGCCTCGCATGACTCCAAACACTCTACACTGGTTCCGGGATTTGATGAAATTCAACGCGGACTGACATTTTATTTACATCACAGTGCGCGCTGACGAACACAAGTAACAAATTCAATCCTACTATAAGCTGATGAAGGAGGACTCAGAGGAGATCACAAAGGACTAGTCGATGGACCTCCTTATTCCAGCAGACACTGCCGAGATATATGACATCGATAGCCCAGAAACTACATAGGATACAATTGGACCTAGCTCAAAAAAGAAGACTGAAGAGGTCCAAGAGATAGACAACGCATCTGTAAATACCGATTCCATATCACCAGAGCAAGGAGGTGATGGCGAAGAGTTGAATGACAAAGAAGTTGAACATAATCAAGGAGATGAGGTTGACCCCCTGAAGAAGAGGAAAGGTTCTCCTCCAAAACCTTCCTCCCGAAAGAAATTGAAGGCCACCATGACCAAGATGTAGACCGTCCTCACCTCTGATGACTTCGACTTCCTCATAGTATCCCTACAAGATGCTTTGCTGGAAATAGCAGAGAAACAAGAAGCAAAGAAAGAAGAGATGTATGATTGAATTGAGACTAAACTTCAAGGGGTACAATAGGCCCTACAGTCCATTCACACAGTCTCCACTGCGTCAGGAGAACCAGAATTGGGAGATGAGCCAACTCAACTCCACCGCCTAGCCAATACAGTCAAATCTCTCCTTCGACGAGCATAGGAAGAAACACAACAAGCCACCCAGGATTTGACACAAGTACAAGGAGTACTCATCGAGCAACGAAGTGTTGCAGAACAAGAAAATATTGCTCTCCAAGTGAAGTTTGATGAAGAAAAAGGATAGCTACAACAAGAAAAGGAATAGTTGCTGACAGAGCAACTCGAAGTAAAAGAAGCAGTCAACAAAGCACTTCGCTCTGTGACAGTCGTAGAAATCAAAGCAGAAGACCGATTTACACAGCAGGTGAACTAGCTCACATAAGCCATTCAACAACTACAACAAATCATAGCAGATTTGGAGCTACGCACTGTACCTGAGACACCACAAGATGCAAGAGACCAAAGAGAAGCAACCGCCCAGAGTGCAGTTGAAAGGCTAAAGGCTCTTACCCTGGAATGAAAAAAAATTACTGATCATAGTGCCCAGACCTATGAACAACTCATGAAGAACCTAGAATTGAAGGCATTGGAGTCACAGCTCCAAGAGGTGAAGTATCAAGCCAAAAATATACAGGCGCAACTGAAGTCCCTGTCAGCTGTGGAAAGAATGAAGCACTCCCAAGAGAAGTGGACCGCCCAACAACAAATCCATACTATCCAGATTAGAGTTATGGACATAACTCAGAGGCTACAACCCATACAAGACAAAGCCTATCAATTGTTTACAGAGGTAGAAGGCCAAGGAGCAGAGCTAGAGAAGGTTGTCACTACAACTGAACAATGTCTAGAGGGACCTATCAATGATGCAGTCATCTAAGAGTTCAATGAACATGAGGCCATATCACAACAGCAAGTCGAAGCAGCTCGAGCCAAGCTTGAGGTGTTCAAAGCAAAACTAGTTAGACTAGAGTGACTTAGGACGAGTCACAGGTGAGTGTTGGGGGCCTATTGGCCCTTGACCAAGTTTTGGGAGCTTCTTGGTCAAGTTGACCTATTTTGGGACTTCGACAGCCTATCGAAGATGGAGCACTAGAAAAATTAGAGATCGTAGGATCTCAGCCCCTTTTTTGGGTCCTTTTTGGGATTTGGGAATGTGTAACGAGAATGGGATGTCAGCCCATGGGTTTACCCATTTTTAGGCCTATTTTGTAAAGTATAAATAGATGTTTAGGCAATGTAAGGAGGGGGAAATAGGAATCTATGTGATGTAAGGATGATAAGTTAAGTGAACGTATGATTTGTATATGCGTTGTGCATATTGTGAGAAACTGTAGAGCTAAGTGCAAGTGGTTGCAATAGACTGTGAAAGGCTTTGTGCTAGACCTAGCTCAGGGAAGGAGGATCTGGCGAGGTGCACACATATCTCTTGTCCTATGCATAGTAGGGTTTTTGTGGCTCTGTGCATGTATATGAATGATTGAAGCTAATAAAGAATAAGAGTTGGTGGACATAGCCCCAGGGAGGGGGTGAACCACGTAAATACTATGTTATTCTGCTCTGTGTGATGTTCTGATGTATTTATATGTTATTTTCTAAGTGCTTGATATAGATAGATAGATCTGTTTATGCTTTATGCTTATGATGAATCTCGATGTTATATCTGATATAGGTGAATGTGCTTAGTGCTTGAATCTGCTAGATCTGATCCGTTTATATATGCTAAGTGCTTAAATACATTAGATTAGGGTGAATGCTACGATGCTCTTTTTTCTCTACGGAGTAGATATTCATTAAATAATAACGAACTGATGGTGCTAAGTGCTCTATTAAGTATTATAATCACAGATCTGTGTCCCATCTAAGGTTGCAGACACCTGAGTCCTGGAACCACCCCTGCCTCTACCTTGGGTGAGACTTCATTTGCTTCGCAGGTGTTGCTGAAAGGGCCGATAGTTAGGGTTTTTTTGATGAGATGTTGTAGCGTTGAACCCTGGGTTTGCCCCTGTTCCAACAAAAAATCATCTACGCACTACAAACTGAGAAATTGCGCTGCAAGTTTTCTGTTTTACATAGTTACCCCAAATTTGGCCTCTTTTAAGGTTTTATACAGTTTGAGTTATCAAATTTTCCTCCATCTCCTAGCTTCAACCGTATTTAAGATTCTTCCATTTTGGCAAGAGAACCCTTTTTGTAGTTATTAAGAAGTAAACCCTAAATTTATCTATTTTCATCACGCTATCTGGTAGCAAGCATTATCAGAAAGGGGAAGGTTTAGACTAAGTTGTCACGAACAATCAACAAGGTAAGAATATTCATAAAGGAGGATACATTGTAAGGGCTGAGCCCCATGACTTGCAACTAATAAAATCAGACCCATTTTTCAGAGAGGCATTTCAGAGAGTGGGTTGCCTGTACTTTGTGAGAAGATGCAGAGAGGACACCATGAGGTTTCCAAGTAGTTTGCATTGAATTTCAATGGGGTGATGATTCAAAAAGATCTTTTACACGACTATGGTTGAGTTATCAAGCATGTGTTGATTAACCAATTATGAATCTTAAAGAAAGAGGAAGAAGTTATAGAAGAATCATAATAGCCATATACACATATACGGTATGAAATAAAGAATAACAACAACAAACCATAAACACCAATGTGATAACGAAGTTCGACAATCTCACCTACATCTCTGGGCCTTGTCTCAGTGGGATTTTCTTATTTATGTTTGAAGCTTTACAAGTACATATTTATAGTGCCAAAAGGTTACAACAATGAGCTGGTCGTGTTCTACCAGATCTCATGAACCCATCAAAACTAACGACACTCAAATCGGATGAACGAAGCTCCCATAAATGGCCCGCAAAGGTGTGCTCCTCAATAGCTTCCTTACATAAAAATGGCCTTGGCTCAACAATCCAACAACATGAACCTTTTCTGAACCTCTTCCCATGGAGAGGTCTCTAATTCGAGTCCTTGAAACTCCAACAAAATTTTACCAACCAACACAACCAATACCTGGGTGCCATGTGGTAGCCCACATCTAGGCCACGTGGAACCACCTCATTCACTATCATGAATGCCACTTGTTGACCTTCGATTCATCCATGTACCTACCATGTCATTCTTCCACCGTACCTACCACTGGACTTGTGACTGCCACATGTCATATGGATGTGCCACATCACCCATATGGAGATGCCACATGTCAAACACCGATTGGACCAACTCCACCACCTGTTTGCCCTGTCAGCACCGTACCCTGCCACATGTCACCATACAGATGTTCCACATGTCATTGTATGGACGTGCCATGTGTCACTGTACGTATGTGCCACATGCCACCGTATGGACGTGCTACATGTCACCCTTGTAGTGTTGACACATGTCACTTCTTGGTTGTTCCACTTATCCTATCCATATAAGCTTCATACACCAGTGAGCTTGCCATGTCAGCATCCATACACCCAGTAAACCAACCAACTGTGCCTGCCATGTCAGTTGTATGACCATGCGACCTGTATAGCCAGCTGCCACATGGCACTGCATGAACTATACATATTGTACAATTAGCATTTGTTTTGCCTATTTTGCAAAACAAACAGATTTTCATAACTTGAGCATACAATGTCCTTTTGAGCCCGTTCAAGTTGCATTGGGTTCATATCAACGAGGTCTACACACAAGTCCATTTTGAAGATATTCTGAGCACTTTGATTAGTCCTTTTTGAGCCCTATCAATCTCCTGGATCCAATTCTGGATCACACCTCCCCACTAAGGACCTTTTGGTCCCCAAAAGGTTACAAAAATGGACCTTACTGATTACATACTCATAAGGACAAAAAAAAAACACGATGTTGTACAAAAATGATGTTATAAGAGGTCATCATTTCAACATGTGTGATTACATTAATGGAAGCAAAATACAATGAAGTTGTGACATCCACTTTTGGAAAAGCCAAGTGGTTGGTTTCTTTCCTTCATGGTGTTCCTCTTTCTTCGTTGGTAATATTTCTTCCTTCATGAGTACATGTGAAATTCTTTTTTTCTTCCTTGGAAGAAGCTCCGGATTAAGATTCCAACAATTATCCCTTTGATGTCCACCCCTGCTGCAATAAGTGCACTGAGTTTTTGGCATCCAGACCTGTTTACCATTCTCTTTCTTCCTTTGTGGAGTTGAGTCTTTATGTAATGTTTCCTTCCTAGTCGACATAGGTTTCCTGTACAAAGTTTGTCTCTTCCAACACTTGGCAACACAATGCTTGGGTGAATGACAATAAGTACATGGATAAAGATTACACAAGTTTCATATTACATGATTATGTTTTTTTATAATAAAAAAGAGAATTTGAAAAATCATGACAATTATACCTTCCATGCTGATCTTCACTTTGCTTTGGAGATGACTTGCATTCACTACCACAATCAAGGAGTGATATGCCATCACCTTTCATGAAGTGTTCCTGCAATGAATTAAGCTGGCCATGTGAAGTATTACTTGCTTCTAAAGTTTTGGAACCCATATTGGAGGATGCTCCAATATCCACTTTACCATATCCCAAGCCTAAATATCGAGGCCTTTCCACAACCTCAATGGGATTAATGATACCTTGGCCCTCACATCGAAGGCCCTTTCCTTATTCATAACCCATCTTGGTTAACAATCTTAAACCTATACCTCTTGTATGTTTTTCAAATGCACCAAAACCATTTTGATGGGAACAAGGATAATTTGATGAATGACCTTCATTGCACACCTTAGAGATGTTTTCTGAAATAGATGTAGAAGGAACTTCCTTCAATCCTTCATTTCCTTTGAAGCTTTCACTTGAGACGATCTCTTTCATTCCAAGTAGTCTTCATACAACACTTTCACCATCTCGGCCATGGAAAACACCAAATTTTTGAATTCCTTCTCATCTTGAGAAATTCCTCCAGTAGATGCCATTTTCTCCCTTGAGATGAGCACTTCCCTAGTTAACATGCAAACTCAAATTCCAAAGGTCAACTAGCTCTGATACCACTTGATCTGAAAAGATCTTTTACACGACTATGGTTGAGTTATTAAGCATGTGTTGATTAACCAATTAGGAAGATTAAAGAAAGAGGAAGAAGTTATAGAAGAATCATAACAACCATATACACATATGCAGATCTGAAATAAATCATAACAACAACAAACCATAAACACCAATGTGATAACATAGTTCGACAATCTCGCCTACGTCTCCGAGCCTTGTCTCAATGGGATTTCCTTATTTCTGTTCGAATATTTACAAGTAAATATTGATAGTTCCAAAAGGTTACAACACTAATCTAGTCATGTTCTACCAAATCTCATGAACCCATCAAAATTGATGACACTCAAATAGCATGAACGGAACTCCTAGAAATGACCCACAAAGGTGCACTCCTCAATAGCTTCCCTGCATAAAAATGACCTTGGCTCAACAATACAACATAAATAACCTGTTTTGAACCTCCTACCATGGCCTTAAGAAGACCTAGTTTATATAGATCTAAAGTTGGTAAACATATCCCAACTTCCTCCCAAGATTTGGCCTAAAAAAGGGCCTAATATCCCCTAATATGGGCCAAAATCTCCCAATTCTGCTGAAGAAAATCAACAAAATCGCTATAACATAGTTTAAAAAACTATTTTTTCATAAATAAAGGGGTAATCCCCTTTGGCCTGACGCGTTCCCCTTAAAACACAACCACTTGGTGTCATATGGCCAAGCGCCAACCCCCTAGGGGCTGCGCATTGGTCCTCACCTCCGCTAGCACTGGTCACCTGTCAAAACACCATGGGACCAAGTCCTGAACTACATGCCCATCTATTGGTTATAGCCCCAGGTCTTATGGAATTGGGTGTGCCCTATTCTGTGGCCCCTGCACCCATAGTTTATCTGCACCTATAACCATATACCTCCGGGTCGTATGGTCAAACCCCAAAACCAAGGGTTGGAAGGTTTAACCATACACACACAAATAGTGGAGGAACAAGGGTCATATTGGATATTCATATGCGACCATGCCGAGGGTTGGGGCCTATCCCCAACTCGATCCTTTTCCAAACTCGCCACCCATTCAAACTTAAATAGTAGTGGAGAGCCTATGGGGTAAGAAACATGGTGTGGGCAGGCTAGCTAGCACGACCCCTGCAAAGGCATTGCTCGATGGAGAGGTCTCCGGTTCAAATCCCCAAAACTCCAACAAATTTTTACCAACCAACACAACCAATACCTGGGTGCCACGTGGCAGATCACATCTGGGCCATGTGGCACCACCTCATTCAATATCATGAATACCACTTGTCGACCTTCGATTCGTCCATGTACCTGCCACATCATTCTGCCACTGTACCTACCATTGGAACTGTGACTGCCATGTGTCGTATGGATGTGCCATGTCACTCGTATGAATGTGCCACATGTCAAGAATAGATTGGACCAACTCTACCACCTGTCTTCCCCGTCAGCGCCATACCCTTCCACGTGTCACCGTACAGACGTGCCACGTGTCTCAGTATGGATGTGCCAAGTGTCACTATACATACATGCCACGTGTCACCATATGGACGTGCCACATGTCACTATATGGATGTGCCATGTGTCACTGTATGGATGTTCCACATGTTTCCATAGGATGTTCCACATGTCACCCTTGTTGTGGTAACATGTGTCACTTCCCGGTTGGTCCACCTGTCCTGACGTTAGCTTCGTACGCCCAATCAGCCTACCATGTTAGCGTCCGTATGCCCAGTCAAACTTCCACGTCATCATCCGTACATCTAGTCATCCTGCCATGTCAACATCCCTACACCCAGTCAGCTTGCCAATTATTATTTCCACGTCAATTGTACGACCGTACGACCTGTACAATCAGCTGCCACGTGGCACTGTACAAACTGTACAATCAACATTGTTTTGCTTGTTTGGAAAAACAAACAGATCACCATAACTTGAGCATATGAATTCTGTTTGTGCCTGTTCAAATTGCATTAGGTTTGTATCGACGAGGCCTACACACACGTCTATTTTGAAGAGATTCTGAGTACTTTTATTTTTAGGCCTTTCTAAGCCCTATCAAGCTCATGAATCTAATTTTGGATCAGGTGAAGACCAAATTTGGTGCATTGAGTTTGAAGTTACAAAGTAGTCCATTTCTATAACTACAGAGAAACCATTTCATAGACAAAGATGTTTTAAGGCCATGACCCCGAATTCTGCATTTTCAAAGGAATTCTTAAAACTTGAATGTCAAGAAGATAACCTATCCAAGGGAGTGTCAAGAAATTATATGCTTTAGTATTTTGATAAAATGCTCAGAGTCATTCATAGGTATTTTACTTGTGAATGTAGGTTTAATATGGTCTATTAATACCATATTAGACTATTAATGCACTATACTGGAAAATAACCCTTGAATCTACCCTTCTATCTGTTTAGAAGCCTTAGAAAGATGTCAGATAGAGTTCATGCCAAGTATAAGAAGATGGATACCAACGTCTTTCATTATGGTCTGATCAAAATGCTAGTGTTAGAAGAATCGAAGAAAAAAAATACTGATTGGGATTCTTTCCTAATTGTATCAGGCTTTCAACCAGATGTTGTTCATGCACCACAATCATAGATACATACACCTATTTCTGCTGAAAAGACTGTGCATTCAGAGTCCATTAAAAAGAGAAAGATGGCTAAAATGGATAAGTCCTCTTAGTGTATTGATAAGATAAGTGAAGGTCCTTCACAAATTCCTAATGAAGAAACTTATCCTATGGTAGAGCCTTCACCTATGGAGACATCCTCTGGCAAAGCAAGGAGTTTAAAGGGAACAAAAACTTGTTTTTTCTCCACCTGTTTCTACAAAATATGTTAAGCCTAGAAGACCATTCATAATATCAACAAAAAAGAAACATGTATATGTGGAAGAGGGTGCATCTAGAGCACCATCTCAACAAACAATCAAAACCAAGCCTCTTAGAAAGCCAATAGAAATCATTGAGATCAAGTATCCTTCTGATGAGAGGGATCCCACTTTCAAAAGGCTCAAAATATAGTTGAAAGATGTAAGGTATGAGAATGAACAACTGAAAAAGTAAAATTTGCATGCCAAGATTCATCTAAATAAAACTATAGAGATGGGTAAAGAAACTATTAAAAAGGAAAAGCATTGGGTTAAGAGATCCATATATCTACGTAGGAAAATGAAGAATGCATATAGGAAAAATATAGCCCATCAAATTGAAAAAAATAAAGTTAAAGGAGGAAGTGCAACAATTGAAGAAACATATTTCAAAACAAAACCTGGACATGTTGGCTCAGGAAACCACCAGGAGATGAAGATGAAGCATCATCTCTGCATCAACATTATCATTTTTTCTATGGTGTCTTATATATGCATGCTTATAACCCTAAGGAGTAATTTTGTCTTATGTTGCTATAATGATGCCCATATGCCATTTTTGCAATTCAATTTCATGATTTAAAGGTTGTAGTAGGTATTAACAAGGATTTTAAGGCTTCTTTCATATTTTTGGCAACAACTGATATGTGTTGAGGGAAAAATGACACCTATAGGAAAGTTCATAGCACATCCTGCTGAAGGCGTTGAAAACTGCTAAAACTAGAACAATTTGCAACACACTCGCTGCGAACTTGACAATTATTTGGAATCTGAGCTGAAGGAAGGTTTCGACCTATTAGAAGAGGTTCGATTAAATCCCCAGAGATCAATTAAACATCAAGGGACACTTATTCTCAAGATCCAACTCCATCAAATCTTCATGCAATGAGTTGGCTACAATTGTATTTATTACTACCAACATCTTCTTGGAATATAACAATTTGTTAGATTTTGGTTTGTTTGACTGCTTCCACGCCTTTCCCAAGATCAAAATGAAATGTAGGAGCTAGGTGATGAGTCCAAGAGGGTATTTTGATGCTTTTTTCTATTTAAGATGCAATCTAACTCCATAGAAAGGTTCGAGTGGTTTTTTGTGAGACTCATATTATTATTTTAGACTGTAAAGATTTCCAAATTATGTATGTATATACTTAAGACTCTTGAATGGTTAATGATCAAATTTTCTTCTACTATTACATTCTATCTTTCTCTCTTGTTTTGATGTTGTCTACTGGTAAATGATTTATCTTTAGTTCTTGTTTCTATGCAATTATGGTAACTGATTTACTGTCTTTGTTGATGCAAGTGTTGTCAAAACATATCATCTTGTTAACCTGGAGGTTCCTTATTAGTGAGATTTCCTCTATATGTGTGCCACAGTGCCTGCAGTATTTTGGTTCATATATTCACTTTCTTCTTCTTCATTCTTCCATGTTTTCACTGTTATTTGGTAAACTAATAAGATATTGTTCAAGCCTTGCTTGCTGAAGTATGTTTTATGGAGCTTTTGTGTTGATACTTTGAGCTGATTTTCTCATCCATTTGCTACATCTAAAACTAAAACCTTATCTTTTACAAACTATAAAATATGATGGGTATTAGGCTCACACCAATAGCAATCTAGGTGAGACTTCTAGTGATAACACGAGGTAAATTATTTGATGTCGTTAAGAGAAATTCACCCAACAATCTACAACACAAAATATAACTAGTTAATGTAAAGAATATTAATCATAAATATTACATCCTTAATTTACACATTAATTGACACTAAAAATAAAGGAAAAAAGTAGACCTTTTATGTATATGTGACAAGTTTTATTACATACCTTAGGATCTAGGTGAGACAAGTGTTTGAAAAACCATTCAAGACCTTCAAGTTCACAAACAATAATATAACAGAGATATGGTTTGTCCTTGAGCCTTCATAAAGAGGTTTTTGTGACTTCTCAATCAAAGGTACATCGTGAATATCATCAAAATTGTCATCCATTGGAGAAAAGATGTCTTGGATCAATATATTTATACCATCATTATCAACTGTATTATCAATGCCATCTTATTCCATAGGACTAACTTAATTTGAAATATTTTCTCCACCTTCCTTAACATGTACAACAAGATTTCTACTACTACTTGTCACATTCCCAAGCTCACACTTTGGACGCTCTTTCTTTATAATTGCAAACAATCAAATAATATTAGTGTATGTAACAAATATTAAAAGGATAGAATTTTTTATGAATACCCCAGCCTTCAATGTGCCCAAACTATCTACAATGTCTTTCAACCATTGTTATTAAAAGTCTTCTTCTATTGAAGCCCTTGCATAGAGTGCAAGTGAAATAACATTTCCTATCACCCTTTGCATTCAATGCCACAAATAACCTTTGAAGCATCCTATCATTTTCATATGGAGTAGTATTATATCGCATTGTAATAAAATATTACAACAAAATCCAATGAATCAATATAAGTAAAATATATGAATATATTCATCCAATTTCACACATGTAAATGCATTTCTATAGGCCAAAAAACATAATACACATAATAGAGAGGAAAAGGATCTATGGCCCCATGTGAGAGGAAGAGGAAAGGGGAACAATTTTGTGGTTTCATTTCATCAAAAATTTGGGGAACATCCTTCCAACGTTTGTAAACATTTTGTTAAATGGTTTACATGCATCCTCCAACCTTTCGTGTTGTGTCAAAATCCAATATTGTTGCAATTAGGGAAAGGGGAAAACCTTGAGATATCATAGTATATAGTCTTCAGGGTTTAAAACATATCCATAGTCCCGTAACTTGTAATTTGTAAATTAACAACACCATGCATGGATTTCTCTTTCTAGGGCGTGCATTTTTCATCATGCCCTATTTTCATGCATTTTTCCCTTTATGCATTTTTTTGCATTTACAAGGCAAATTTTAGCCTCTATGCACATAATAGGGTTTTTGGTTTAAAAATGAACAACTAAATTTATTAAAATATTTAAAATGATAAAATACAAAATGCACAATTTGAATCACTCAATTTGGAGGTCATATTAGTCTTAGGCATGCATTTTACAGTAAGAAAATTTTGCCCTCTATTTTATAGAAAGTCTTCAATCTTGGTTCAAGGTAGAAGTCCTCTTTCATTTGAAACTACACTTCATATGATACATATATATTTTTAGTGTTATTATATTCACCCCAAATAGTTTATAACTAAATTTGGATCTATATAGAAGCATGGGTGCGCATTTCCATTATATTTCTTTCTATTGTTTTGGTCTTTCAATTTACAAGGCAGATTTCACCTCTTTTACACAATAGCCACAATTATGTTTGAAAATAAAAATAAAAATATGTACCCAATTGTAAATTATTTAAGACACCCTCAACAAATTTAATCACTCAAATTGGAGGTGTTTTAAGATCCGAGCATGCATTTTTGTGAACCCTGGCGCACATTTTTCACAAGGGCATAAATTATAGTTTAAAGGAAAAACATGTATTTCTTAAGTGTGAGTGTGCATTTTTAGATGTGGAGACTCTAAATATCTTGAAATAGGGTTTTATGAAACAATATAAACCCAAATCCTATTGTTTTATGCAACAATAGAAACCCTAATCCTAATAATCGATATCATCATATTTTGAGAACACTGTCATCTACATCTGGCTCAACTTCTTCGACTTCTTCATCTAACACATCTACCTTCTCCTCTACATCATCTTATCCTTCAATATCATCTTGGTCTAGATATTTCTTATATAGTGATTCCAACCAATAAATTTAGTACCTCGTCAATAAGAGGCTCAATATATACATTATTATGTTTAACTTGGTACTTACCTAATTGATTGAAAATACACATAATTACTACTTTGTGTGTGTGTGTGTGTGTGTGTATGTAAGAAATTATGCAATGAAAAAGACAAATTAAATGTATTATTTTTGTCTTAGAAGAGGAATGGATAAGAAAGGATATTAAATCTTCAAATAATGTCTCAATAATCCTTCCATTATTTGCAAATTGATTAGCATGAAAAATCAATAATAGAAACAATATGAGGATTGGATGGGTGGGAAATTATAACACATCCATCCTACAATAAGGATTAAAATATTTTGTGCCTTGGGATTTCATTTTAGAGGATATAGTGGGAATTTTTAGACAGAAAACCTTTTGTTGTGCATAAAGGGTAAAAACTACCTTGTAAAACAATGAGGCCAAATTGTTAAAACTGGCCTTGTTAAAATGCATGCCAGACCGAGGGGAATGCACACCCGATGGTGAAATTAGTATGAATATATCATGGATATATAGGATTATGAAACATCCATTCCTTGAGATAAATTATGCATGTGCCATGGTGAAAAATGCATGCCCTAAAAGGGAAAAATGCATAAAATGCGCAAAATCAGGGCAAATGAAAAATGGACATCCTAGGAAGAAAAATGCATGCCTTGTGTTGGTAATTGTATGTTGACCTTATGAAATTACATGAAAATACGTTAATGAGAAAAATGCATGCCCAATTAGGGAAAAATGCACATCTCAAGTTGAAAATGCATGTTGAGCACATGGGATTGGATGCTTACATAGTAAAGAGGAATATGCACACCTTCTTAATGAAACATGCATGCCTGCACTGTAAAAATGCACGCCCTTGACATGTTTTTTATCCCTATGGTGGCCTAAACCCTAAATGGTTCTTCCTTATCCCATATGAATGGTTTTCATAGGAATATGAATGAAAATGGATGTTGATCCATTGTGTATAATTGCTGCTAATATGGAATATATTATAACAACCCTAAACCCATGTTTGAAAATATATTTGGAAACATATTCATGTAGTTAACCTTGTATGTTGAGTTATTTCCCAAGTCCCAAAATCTTAGAAACTGGAAGTAATTGTAAGTCTCCCACACCTATGATTGATTTCAAATGCATGAAAGATATCTTTATTAGACATGTAATTTGAGATTGTGTGTGTGTGTGTGTGTGTGTGCGTGTGTGTGTTTGTATTAGAGTTGACACATTTTTTTTATTTTTCTTTCAAAATTATCCTTTGACACATTCTCACAATCATTTTTTTATTTTCCAAGTTACAATGCCCGAGGAAAACCACCAAGTACTTCTACTCATTTATAGGATGGTACCCCGGGTAAACCATAAAATATTCATGGCACAAGGATGATAAAAAACAAGGCTTGAAGCCATTACAATTATATACTCGTTATGAGATCAAACATGTCACTTGCAAGAATTGAACCTGGGTGGGGAGGATAAAACCATTCCTCCCAACCACACGAGCTACACCCAGAGGACACATGCACACAATCAACATTGACACTATTTTCAAATTCAAATTACAACCCTTGATATTCCAAGTGTTTAAAAAACTTTACCAAGGATGGAAAGTTTTCGCTAATTCTCAAAAATACCAAGTCCATTGTTAAAAAATGCTACAAATCTACTTGAGTGTGCTTATAAAAATGCATGACAAGTTTTGTAAAAGTGTTATATATATATATATATATATATATATATATATATATATATATATATATATATATATATATATATATATATATATATATATATATATA
>ML834765.1:0-16486 GCA_009831015.1 Picea engelmannii
CTCTGACTCTAATTTTATCTTTAAATGGCTCAAGTTGAGGAATTATTAGAGTTACTGAACACTCTAATATTGTCTTCTACGAACAAAATAGTCACCACTAACAAAGAAAAATTGCAGTCTATTGTGACCTGCTTGCAAGTTTTGCAAAACAAAATTGGACTGCTTCAAACTCAAACTCGGCTTCTTCACACTAAACTTGAATGAAAGAATATTTCACATTCTAAATTAGTCCTTGTTCAAAACAACCCTCTTTTTTAATAATATAATGATGTTGATTTAGACCAACAACCACAGGAGAAACTTAGTGAGTCGGCTCCATATTCAAGTGCAAATAAAGTTCATCTTCCTCTTTCCAAGCCATTCATAAGACCTTTGGAATAAATCAGGAACAACAGACACAGAACCGATATCGGATATGAAAAGGATGTCACCTTTCATAATTTGGATTATACCAAAATGATCTAGTTCTAGAGTGTTTTATTGCTTCAAGAAATTTTACATTCACCCACTCCAATTCAAAAGAAGATTTTGATATGCCAACATTGTCAACAAGTTGGCCACGTGGAATATCAGTGCTTTGATCTCCATCCTTGTTAGAATTGAAAAAATAATAAACATCATTCAGATAGGTGTTCCAAATGTTGGATTACTAAGAGGGGGGTGAATCGGTAATAGATATTTTTAATCATTTTTAACCATAGTATGCAAGTGTTATTTATCTTTGTGATCAATATATCATTATTATCAAATAAGTGGAGAGTAAATAAACCATGAACAAGTGAACAATCATACACATACACAGTACACCAATATTTTCATGTTGGAAACCCAATGTGGGAGAAAACCACGGAATATTTTTTCTTATATGTCTTTAAGAATTACATTCATTGGAAGCACCAACTTCCTTTGTTCTCCAGCTGCAACTAGAATGAGGCTCTGACCCCCTGTATTTTTTAGGCTACAACTCCCCAATTCTATGGATACAACCCCCTATGTTCTCTGGCTACAATCAGAAGGTGGCTACAACCACCTATCATTGCCCCATCCTGTCACCCTAAAATATAAGTGTCAAATGAAGAAACCCAGACCACACTGTCACTGTGAGATATACCACTATAAACTTGTACCAACCTGTACCACTGACCTGTAGCCATCTTGTACCACTACCCTGTAATCAACTTGTACCTAAACTAAGCCTGTACCAACCAAAAACCACATATACGACACCTGTCTGTGTTGGATCACGTGTATGTACACGCCCTATATATACTGCAACTTGCATATGTACGTGACCTATCTGTTATGCAGCTTGTGTATGCCTTCTGAAAACTAGGGTTTTCTCTCTTCTGAAAAATTCTGACCCTCTGCAGTCTTTTTCACATCAACCTCTAACCTGCCATTGTGTCCAAACTGTGACTATACCCTATGCATACATCATCATACATATTCTTTCCCCAAAGAATATATATCTCTCTCTAGTCGTGTGCCATATAAGTGTGTGTAATCATGAACAAGTATAATAACCCTCACATGAATTAGATATTAAACCCTTTATGATATTCAGCCTCTCAATACATCAACCATGCTTCACAAATACAAGCTCTCAACCATGTATCACAAGAACCCTTGACCATATGTCAAGAAATGCAAGATGTAGCTCAACACTAACAAGATATATCAATGATCGGGGTGGCAGGAGTGGGAGGGGTCGTCATTTTCCCACGAGGAAACCAATTTCTCTCTTCCCATTGGAATCTAGGCATAGTTAACAATAATCAAGCTGAAGCATATGCACTATACCAAGGTCTTCTTCTTGCCAAAATCAGGAGCATACACTCCCTTTCGGTGATCGGGGATTCCAAGATAATCATAGGGAATGTACGTAAAGGGTCCCACCCTCCAAATCTCCATTTAAGAGTCATTCTCCAAAGAATCTCCACAACTCGCACTCTCTTCCACAATATCTCCTTTTACCATGTCCTCCAGCGAAATAATCGATTGGCTGATGCTCAAGCTAACCTGGCAATTGAATTGGAGCAAGGCACGCTAGTGGTTAATGGGTTATCTCTCCACTCACCCATAACATGACATTTGACACATGGCTTTTTTCTCCCCTGGCCACTGTCGTATGGGCCACAGTGGCGAAAAGGGTCATGGTTCGGGTTGTGTTTCAATCCAAAGCCCCTACCTGGACACCTAACCATCCTCCCCCTCACCTCAACAAGTGGCTCTGCAGTCCCTGCCACCTGCCACACCTCACCTCTCAACACTTAAGCACCCACTACCTCACCTCTACGCGCGTTAAGTGGCTTCATATCTCCCCTCCCCCGACTTGGGAAGTCTTATAACAATACCTTCAGCAGCTCATGAGCGTGGAAGAGAAGACTGGAGTGACGCGAACCTGTTCAGCATGACGCACAAAGAGTACATCACATTAAACTCGGGCGAGATGAAGGATCCCAGCATCAGATGTGATCATGGCTACAACTCATGGAAAAGCATGGGAAACTGGTTAAGTTCTTTGAATCATTCGAGGATGATGGCACATATCATAACAGGAGCAACTCATTTTGTTGGCATTCTCATTTTTGAACAGAACAAAGTAGAATCCACACCCCATAAGCGCATTGTTATCTGTGTTTTACAGCCGGATAGAATTGGGATTATAAACAAGATGAGAAGGAAACCACAAATATTTGTCTTAGGAGAGGAACACGATGAGCTGGTAGACACAGTTCAAACGCTTCAATTACATCTTAGAGCACTTTCTTCACAAGTTCTCTCCATCACAGAGATTACCATCCAACACAGGAGTGAACAACAGAGAAATAGAGATGAGTGTGAAGCTCTGAGGCAGTAGATCGAGGAACTCCAAATGGTAGTTGGACCAACGTCGCCCGTAACCAACTACATTCCAACTTCTGATGAGGCCTCCTCACCTAGACCATGCTTGAACCTGGGCCTCAACCTGCGGCCTCCGGCAAAGGCAGAATTCCCGGCACCGGACACTTCCAAAATTTAAGTGTGTGCAATGTTTTTTTATGTTGTTACTAGGAACATTTTGCATGGTTTTCACAATAGCAAATCAAGTCGGCTTTAGCGTTTTAGCAAGCAATACCCCTATTCTTCATTTTCTCTTCAGAGAATTCAGGGGGGTAGTTTTTGAATTTTGCAAATTCTGTAACACAGACTATGTACATCGCCTGCGTATCTTCACAGTTTTTTAATATAAATTTTGCCCAGTTTTTGTTAAAAAAAAAAAAAACAAGATATATCAATGATAAATATTGATTATACTAGCACTATATTTCTGTAGATATGACTTATACAGAAGGTCTCATGCAACCACTATTATCTCTAGGAAAAATCTTGAAACCTCCATAACCATTTATCATGTATACAACAAGATCCAACTACTCATAGAAATAAGACATACCTTTTGAACCGGTAGATAGATTTGATGTACCTGATCACTGTAGACCTTCCTGGGAGCTTGTTTTCATAATCTAGAGACTCGATATCTTCATATTCTCAAGTTTCTAGGGCTTTTCTTTCATGTATGTGCCCTAATATATTGCTAGCCCACGTAAATATGTTCCCTGCTCCACTAAAGTCCGCATACACCTCAAAAACTAGGGTTTTTTCAGTATTTTTTGTAATTCTGAAACTTTCGTTGTCAACCTTTCATGCTACCTAAGACTTGCACAACTTCATATCTATCAATGAGTACCTGCATTAAACCTTACACAATAATATATATTCAATGTGCTCAATAGGTGCTAATAGGAAAGCCTTTCTCTCTTATTTATATTTCCATGTATCTTCCTCAAGGGGTTACCTTCTAACCAACTTAACCCAATGTCCTTCTTTTAGGGCTAACCCACTTCTAACCCACTTTGCTACAAATAGTAAATTCTCCACTTCTAGTTGTAACTAATTTATTTTTAATTATTCTCTTATTGCAACAACTTAACCCATGATTAACTCCTAGTTTTACTCACTTTACTAGTCAACTTCTTCTAGGAGCTTCTAGAATAATTTTGACTTATTTGACCTTCTAGATAACTCATGAGGGTTCTCCAACTTCACAAGGCCATAACTCTCTAACTACGAGGAGTTGTGTGGTGTTCCACATATCACTGAAAATGGCATGACATGTACTATCCATCTAGAATAGTCTTACCTGTAAATATATGAAAATTCATACCATTATACATCAATCAAACTGAAGTCCCTTAACCATATTGTTGGGGCTACCAGAATTTTCTATCGGACTTGATTCGAGGGTTGACATCAATGACAACCAACCCAATTAATCAACACCAAACGCAGGACAACTACAAGAGTAAATAACCACTATGGGTGGATCACTTCTTGGTGATGGTTATCAATAGTCAATAAGATATATCATTCATACCAACGTATCCATTCTCGAGTATTTACACATCTTGCAGTGGACATATTTTCGTCTTCTCACCTTGTCCCTAACAAGGGAGAACAACATCAACGATTGATAGTTAGGCTTTAAGTTTCAAAGTCGTATCAATCGAGAAGTAACAAGTTAGTGTGACAAGCGAGTGTGATTGGTTTGTGGTTTTCATTAAATCACCACTTAGTAGAAGACTTACAAATTTTACTAGAAAACAATTTGTGGTTTTCCTTAAACCACCACTTAGTGGAAGACTTACAAAGTATACTATATAATATTTTATGGTCATCTTTAAACCAACATTCAAGAGAAATTCCAATTAGCATAAGACATCAGCTTCCAACTTCTAGATAACTTAGAAAATGTTCTGGGAACGATTGAGCCTAGATCCAAGTTTCAAAATTTGTGGTCATCCTTAATCCACCAGATTGGTTTGTGGTATTCCTTAAACCACCACCACCATTTAGTAGAAGACATCAAATTCTACTCATCATTCGAGTTTGTGATCATCCTAAAACCACCATATTTAGAGAGCACATTCATCCATTAGCAGTTGCACGCTTCAACATTTCAGTTGCACGCTTCCAAACTTCAGCTCTCTTCTTGGACTCATATACACCCCTTCGGATTAAGGGGGGGAGTTAGAAACATAATATGTTTACGATTACACAAAAAAGGAATAGAAAACCTCGCAAGACGTAACCATTGTAGGGAGTCCAAAAAACCTCTTAGAATATGAATCCAAGGGTCACATCAATGTACTTATACATGTATTGTAATGATGAATAAAACACATCATTCCATGTTTATCCTATTTCATGTGTCCAACAATATTAAGGCACATTTGTGAGCCAAATGCAATGGAGTAAAATGAACAACAAATCGATGCTAAAAACCCCTTTAAAATAAATCCCCCACAATTGAAAAAGTAATTGATGTCCATGTGGAAATCAATGCACTACAATTATATTAACATTTTAATTTATATATGAGCGATTCCACCCGTGTGCCTATCAATACAAGTTTCGAGCCCATTGTAGCTCATATAATTATCCATCGGACAGAAGAATCATAACTTTGAATTGTGCCTTTTAAATCAATTGAATACAAGTTCTAATCATTGAAAGAATAATTAGTAGAACAAAGGGATAAATATCAAGACTTTACTCATTTAAAATTAACAATTTGATAATAGAAACTATAAAATAAATAGTTGTAAGTTATAGTTTTTTGTTATATTTTGATCCTATTAAAACAAATCAATTTGATAATAGAAACTATAAAATAAATAGTTGTAATTTGATAATAGAAACTATATAATAGTTGTAAGTTATAGTTTTTTGGTTATATTTTGATCCTATTAAAACAAATCAATTTGATATTAAAACAAATCAATTTGATAATAAAAACTATAAAATAAATAGTTGTAAGTTAAAGTTTATGGTTATATTTTCATCCTATTAAAACAAATCAAGTTTGATAGATTTGAATAGTAAATAACATCTTTAAGTTATATGAAAGCACTAAGTTATATGAAAGCACACTAGCGTGTCTTTTAAAAAAATTGAATACAAGTTCTAATCATTGAAAGAATTCTTAGTAGAACAAAAGGATAAATATCAAGACTTTACTCGTTTAAAATTAATGATTTGATAATAGAAACTATAAAAATAAATAGTTGTAAGTCATAGTTTATAGTTCTATTTTGATCCTATTAAAATAAATCTAGTTTGAGATTAAGTTTGATAGATTTGAATAGTAAATAACATTTTTAAGTTATATGAAAGAATATTAGTGTGTTCTAAAAGTTATAAGTAACAAAAGATCTAACTAACTTGTGATTATGAGAAATTTTTACATTATTAATGTTATAAACAAGTTACTAATATTTGGCCAATTGATATAAGAATAAAGGAAAAAAAAAAAAAACTATTTTTACAAACTTGATGCAATTGTGTAACCTTATGTATTTTGAAAATGTTGACTCAATGCATTTTTAAAACATAACTTAAATTCAATTACAATTTGTATGAAAGTGTTTGAATTGAGTTATTAAAATTGGGAGTGGTGTTAGATTCTTCTCCAAGATATGCTCGTTTAGAAGCTTTCTACTGATTTGATATTTTAGTGGGGTGGAATGGTAGATGGTAAATAGGTCACCCATTGTCAAAATATCAATCGTATAAATATTGAACATTAAATCATTGATATTAGTAAACATAATGCATTTAGTATGTTTAAACATTAGACTAGAAATTTATTAGAAGCATGGAATTTTTTTCCAATACACATGAAACCAACCACTTCATAAAACGAATGTCAAATTAGGAAATAAATTTACATTAATTCCATTGAAAATCCAAAAACACAATTTCTCAATGACATTTTTATTATTACCCAAGGGGATGTCTAAAGATAGTTCCAATTCACGTCGCCTTTGACAAGTGGTTGGTGGTCAACAAAAATACAGTTTATTAACAACTCTCACTAGGATAAAACCTACATATTGCATGCATAATAACAAATTTGGATGCCTTATGTTTCGTAATGAACTATTTTCCATTGGAGTGTTCCTCAAATGAATAATTTGCATTGAACATTAAGCACCTACAACTATTTATGAACCCTACAATGTTCCCATGAGTGCATTGATGACCATTAACATATAACAAGTTCTTCCTATTAAAGTTTCTAGAATCATAGTCCATTGGATGTAGCTTGGGTGGTTGGGAGGAATGATTGTTACCCTCCCCACCCAGGTTCAATTCCTTATGATTGACATGTTGTGCCCTTAAATGGGTCTATAAGATGCTCTTGTTGTTGAGCCCCCAATATTCCGAAAATACTTGGCCTCCCTATGTTCTCTTGTGGATTTCGGGGGTAGTCATATGGTGCCAGAGTACAAGGCCAAATTCATGGAGCTACTTAGGTATGCTCCACATCTAAACACAGAGAAGTTAAAGGTCAACAATTTTTTGTTTGGACTTAACGTCAACATTCGTGCAAAGGTACGGATCCTAATGTATCAGTCATTTCACGATGTAATTCAGAAGGCCCTCATAGCTCAGGAATATTTGAACAGTGGGAGTCAGGGCAGGACTCTGTCTAGACTAGGTGTACAAGCGACATCGGGAGCGTAGCAGCATCAGACACCAACCAAACAGGCTTTAGGGCATTGAGATATGCCTAGAGGAACTATGTTCATGACACCACGACAAAAAAATCCTCAGCAAAGGACTCCTTACAGAGGACCACAGCAGCAGCAACATCGTTCACTGCAACAACAGCATTTTAGGAATGTTCAACAAAACAAACCGGGATCACAGGCTCTTAGACCAACAACTTCTACTTCAGGGACCGGGAACACTCGACCGAAGACTAGATGTTGGACATTTGGTGTACTAAATTACCAGCGAGACTGTCTGATTGAGAAGGTCAAAGCGATCGGATCATCAGGACCCACTACAATTGGAGATTTGGGCAAGGCCCACATGATACATGCAGCAGTGAACAACTTCCAGGATGAGCACTAGTCCACTATGCTAGAGACGTCAAGTACAATAGCCAACCAAAATTTCAGTATATTGATAGCTCCAGGTGCTACAGAAATATTTATCTCTAGTACATCGCTGAAGAGAATTAAGGTAAAGGCAGTCGGGCATGACGAGTTCATATACGTATAAATGGCATCGAGTGCCAAAAACAAGGTTGCAGGAAAGGTTATGGATGGTAGCATTAACTTAGGTGACTTTGTAATGAAGGTGGATCTTTATGTCAAGATCTTAGGATCTTATGACATAGTGATTGGTTGGAATCGCATGATGTGATACTTAACTGTAAGAAGAAACAATTAAATTTGATGGATGATATGGGACAAAGTAGAGTGATTGTTGGAAGAAACCAGGGAGTGTCCTTGAGGTTTATTTCTTCCCTACAATTGCAAAAGAGTATGTGCAAGGGATGCAAGTTATATGCAATCTTAGTGTTGAATGAAAAGGGTGAGGCGGAAGGGATAGAAATCCTTACTGTAGTACAAGAGTTTGAATACATGCTTCCAGAAGAGTTACCGGGTTTACCGCTCGAAAGAGAGTTGGATTTTACAATAGAATTGAAACCTGGAACTGAACCGATAGCGAGAACGCCTTACCGGATGTCAATGCCTGAATTGCATGAGTTGAAAATGCACTTGAAGGAGTTGATGGATTTGGGAATGATACGTCCACGTGTATCACCATGGGGTGTGCTAGTGATCTTTGTTAGAAATAAGGATGGATCGTGGAGGCTTTGCATTGACTACCGTCAATTGAACAAAGCTATGATCAAGAACCAATATTTGTTTCCAAGGATTGATGATTTATTTGATCAGATGAAAGGAGCAACGATGTTTTCAAAGATTGACTTGAGATCGGGATATCACCAATTATGGATTAAAGAGGAAGATATCCCTAAAACCTCTTTTAATATGAGATTTGGACACTATTATTTTACAGCTTTACCGTTCGGATTAACGAATGCCCTGGGGGTATTCATGAGTTTGATGAATGGGGTGTTTTGTGAATACTTGGACATGTTTGTTCAATTTTTTATTGATGACATACTGATTTATTCTTGGATGAAAGAAGAGTATGACGAACATTTAAGATTGGTCCTACAGTGTCTACGAGAAAACAAATTGTATGAGACATTATTGAAATGTTATTTTTACCAATCGAGGATTCATTACTTGGGACATATCATATCTGGAGAAGGTATCTTTGTGGTCCAGTGAAATTTTAGGCTATTATGGAATGGTCAGCACCAACAAGTGTACAAGAAGTACGCAATTTTATGGGTTTAGCAAGATATTACTGATGATCACAAATCCAATCAAATCCAATCACGAAATTGTAGAAGAAGAACAAGAAGTTCGTATGGCCTAAGAAATGTGTAGAACCATTTCAAAATCTCGAGTTGTTGACAACATCATCGATACTAAAATTCCCCGACATGGACAATGAATTCTTAGTATGCGCAGATGCATCCAAGGAAGCTTTAGGCAGAGTTTTCATGCAAGATAGTCAAGTGATCACTTACATTTCGAGGAAATTGAGAAATTATGAAGAGAACTACACAACGCATGACCTGGAATTATTAGCAACTGTATAAGCCTTGAGAGTTTGGAGAGATTATCTCATTGGATAGAAATTCGAATTAAAGACAGATCATTGTGGATTGTAGCATATTTTTACACAGAGTCACTTGAACGTGCGACAAAGGCGTTTGTCAGAATTACTCAGAGAGTACAACTTTGAAATTACTTACATTAAAAGAACTATGAATCGAGTGGCATATGCATTGAGTCAGAGACCATGCATATTTTCAGCATTACCTCTTAAGACAAATCTTCAAGAAAAGATCCTATCTTTACAATTCGATGATGACTGGTATAAAGAAGTTACAAATAATATTGGACGAGATACCATGATGGTACCAAAGTATGAAGGTTATTCACTAGACAATGATGAATTTTTTATATTTAACAGAATAATTTACGTACCACCTAACGACGAATTAAGAAATTTGGTCTTGAGATAATCTTGTAGACCAATATACATGGCTCATCTGGGAGTCACAAAGATGAAGGAAAACCTTAAGCCTTTATTCTTCTGGAAGGGAATGAAAGCAGACATAGTTAGTTACGTGGTGAGATGTCTAGAATGTCAGATAGTGAAGGTTGAACATAGATATCCAATAGGATTTTTACAACCACATGTTGTTCTAGAATCAAAATGGGAGTTCATTTTGATGGACTTTATCATTGGATTTCCATTGATGGTAAGGAGACACGATTCGATTTTTGTGGTAGTTGATACTCTGACGAAGAGTGCACACTTAATTCCTGTGTGTACAACGTATCAGGCACCAGACATAGCTAGAGTATTTGTTAGTGAGATTGTGAGATTGCATGGAGTACCAAGAAGGATCATATCTAATCGAGGATCAGCGTTTACAAGAGGGTTTTGGACCAGTTTCGAAGAGGCTTTAGGAAAACCACTCAACTTTAGCACATCTTATCACCCAGAGACAGACGGGAAAAAAGAAAGAACAAACCAAATTTTGGAGGATATGTTACGTATGTATGTAATGGACCAACATAAAAGTTGGGAAGAATTCATGCCACTAGTAGAGTTTGCATACAATAATAGCTATCAAATTACGATTAAAATGGCTCTGTTTGAGTTTCTTTATGAGCATCCATGTCAGACACCATTGAGTTGGGATCGACTTTAGGACAGGGTTCTGGTAGGATCAGAAGTGATACAAAAAATGGAAGAAAAGATGCAATCGATAAGACATAGGATTAAGGAAGCGTAGGATCGACAAAAAAGTTATGTTGATATGCATCGCGTTGACCACAATTATAAAGTTGGTGACAGAGTCTTCTTGCGAGTAAAACCGCACAAGAGTTTAATCAATTTTGGAAAGTGTGTTAAAATATCTCCTTGGATTGTGGGACCCTTCAAAGTTGTGGAAAAGAAAGGACCCGTGGCTTATAGACTAGCCTTGCCTGATTCTTTGAGGCATATGCACAACATATTTCATGTATCTGTTTTGAGACATTATATCAGTGATCCTTCACATGGTATTGACATGAGTTCCTTGTAGGTGTCCGATGAGGGTGCTCCCATGGTGGAGCCAATATGCATTCTAGACCACCCCATTCGACAGCTACGACGTCAAACAGTTGATCAGGTCAAGGTTCAATGGGACAATTATAGTCCACACTCGATTACCTAGGAGGAAGCATTTGAGATGCATCAACAGGTTCCTTACTTGTTTGATAGATTATACATATAGATCTATGTCAGATACATTTATTACGTTCTTTTATATATACTGTATAAACTTTGGGATGAAGTTTAAAACAAGAGGGGTGTATGTAACATCCTGCTCTACTGAGCACACTATTATTGACTTATTCTTTGAGGACACTTGTGTGCAAGTGATCTGGGTATGGTACATTGTGATTTCATTCAGATTATGGATTATATATGATGATGTTTAGGTGTTATGTAGTATTGATTATATTGATGTATATATATTGACATATGATTTTGATGATTCTTCCTAAGTATGCAGGACACATGATAGGTTAAGGATGTTGATGGCATCGATGGATTCCATTGGACTCTGGATTGAGTCTGGGAGTGGATTGTATCTATTGAGTATTTCATTTCACACACATATGTTGTATGATTGATTATAGTATGATTTATGTATATGGAATTATTGACAGTGGTTTTTGTCAATGGATGTAGGCTTGATGATTCTTTCTAATACGACTCACATAAGGAGTAGAGGGGCCATGCACAGAAGCCATACATTTGAGGGAGAGGTGTGACAATGTCCCTGTCACATCCTACTAGAACTCCCACCATGTTTTGAATTGTAGGTTAACGATTACCTAGTTAGAAAGTTCCATGATGTTGTGAGGGCGGACTGAGACAGTCGCTCACAAATATTTCTAAGGAGCATGCAATAAGGCGAATTCCTTATTCCTTACAAGCCCTTAGTCTCTCACAAGGTCGACCGAGTGGAGTGTTAACTCCAAGGGTTGGAAAACTTCCAAAACAAGTCTAAGGCCAATGACACCCTTGGATAATGAAGGTGTGTCTTGAAGGGCACGTCGCATAATTAAACTTGAGTCAATAAATCTAGATGGCCTAGAAAACATTGAAATATTTAGACCTTGTTGGATTAACTAATTAATTAAACAATAGATTATTAGTTGAAAAGCCTAACAAGAGTCTAAGCCTAAGTCTAAGTTTAATTTAGGGACTAATTAAAATATTAAATTGGGATAAATCTAATTCTAGGAAAAGGTGGGAAAAATATAAAGATTGAACAAAATGCACATGTGTGCATGAATTTAATAAAAAAGAAATTTTAAATAGAAATAAATAATAACTTGAGAGGTTGGGTGTACATAGAATAGAATCTAGAATCAAACTACACTAGTATAACTAGAAGAAGACTCCTAATTAAACTCTAACTAACATCTAGTTAGGAGACACTCCTTAAATGAGAATCTGAGGAGCAAAGGGACAACTAGGAGTGAAAATAGGAACACATTGAGGAATGTGAGGGAATTTGACCATTTTAAATAAAATAAAATGGGTAATTACTGGTGTAACTTGGGGAGAATGTGACAAGTGTGTGACTGAATAATCCAAATTAAAATTAACTAAAAAGTTAATTATTTGTGCATGAGGACATGTGTCAGTGAAGAAATTTCCATAAAAACAATTTCTGGAGAAGGGAAAAGGATATGATTTTCTGAGCATTGTTATGTTGCCAAATTTTTATTGGATTGTGTTTTACTTGTGAGAGTTGGGATACCAAGCTTGTAAAAAGAGTGGAAGATCCTCCTTGTGAGGGCAAGACTTGGAGCTAGTTTTGTTGGTTTCTTGTGTGTCGCCCCTATGCATCTCAGGGGGCTAAGGGGGAAGAAGAGTACCCCTAGCATTGGCTGGGAGGTAGCGGTGAAGTCTCTATTATTAGCAAGTGAAGGAAAGGAATGAGCGCAACACTTTGAATGGCATCTTCATTACACAACATTCATTGGTTCTGGTATTTTTATATTTTGAATTTTAGTCGTAGCATTAGTGTAGTAGTATAATAGAATGATAGGGCTACTGTAGAATTATTGGAAGGTTTGAATGCCAATTTTTACAATTGTTGTCAATGACTATTAGTTCAGAGTTTATTATTTTTAAATTACAATTGTTGCCTATTAGATAATAATTATAGTGCTTATATTTTAAATTTTCAATGTAATTCTAGGTGTTTTCCGCTCTCTAATTTGGGGTGGCTTGACCCTCATCGTGAAATTCGAATTTATATTATGAATGGTATATGTTCTAAATTTGTATTTCATCTATAATTAAATTTTTAATGATCAGAGTTTTAGTTGAGATTATTCAGGAATTTTACAGTGCATTTTT
Source organism: Picea engelmannii (assembly GCA_009831015.1). Classification (NCBI taxonomy): domain Eukaryota; kingdom Viridiplantae; phylum Streptophyta; class Pinopsida; order Pinales; family Pinaceae; genus Picea; species Picea engelmannii. The sequence goes on from ML834765.1 coordinate 13,414, forward strand.
CCTTGGTAAACCAAGGAGTTAGTTTAAAAAATTATCATGAGTTTCTTTGTTGAATTTCATTTTAATTCGAAATCAATATCTTTGATGGGATCTCTTTCGAGTTGTATTCTAGATCTGAAATTCATATCATAAACTCCTTTTAAAACTTATGAACTTTCAATTATGTTGTATGGTGGATTCCCATTGAAATTTGTTAAGTTCGAATTTACATTGTGTTTTTCTCTATCGAAATTGTTGATAAATCCAAAGTAATTGTAGTGTGGATGTCTGTGTTTATTTTGTAGTTTAAATCCAAAAATATTTGGGATCGTGGTATGCCATTTAATTGTTTTCAAGAGTTTTTACTTACTTATAATCTTCAGCATTAGCCCCTTCCACCTTAACAAGGTTATGTATGTGACCACGGGCTAGAACCTAGCACTATCCAAAAGGGCGCTACTCTGAGCTCTGGGACTCTGGGGCTCTAGAGGTTTCATAAACTCAAACATTCCATTTCACACGGAGTGATTGCTGATTGAATTCAGTCGTAAAGAGAGGCCGATCGACAGTTATGGGTTAACCCTACTCTTCCACCTTCCTTTGTTAACTTATAAAAACTTAATCGAACAGTTGACGGAGATTCTCCTCACGTGAGAATCTACGGTGGAGATCCACTATGAAACTCCGGGCTTCAAGGTTTTTATCCACTGTCACAGATTTAAATTGTTTTACCGGATCGTCGAACCGCCAAAGGGCTCGGGGATCTAACAACTGACCCTTCCCTTGATTAAAGGTTGATGTCCACTCCGGAATTTGGGACTACAAGAGTCCCTCACATTTTTTCAACAATGACTCATTTATGTCAAAGTACCGAATATTGAATAACTCAGAGATCAACGGTTCCCACACCTTTCTCTGATCTACAGCTAGAAGAAACTTTGGGGCTCTGGGCTTCAAAAATTTTTGTAAATACAACTCACGTTACCTCCGAATTAAAAAGTTCGAACCCACGGATCTAATAGTCCTTTATTAACCGTCAACAACGATCAAGATTAACTCTAGGCTTCGAGGATTTGGGACTTTTCACACCAAAACAACTTTCCACCACCACCTCCTGAATGGTCGAATTTCGAATACTAAGAATCTACACACATGTGTACCCAGCATTTGATGATAACGATTTAATCCAGACTTCGAGACTCTGCGAGAACCTTAAATTTGTCAACTAATACTCCTTTTTTTGAAGTGTCGAACTACCAAACCCCCAAAAAATGAAGGCTCGTAGATCTAATGGATCTCAATCGATCGCTAGGTATACAAATTTCCTTCACTCTGGGACTTCAGATCTTCGTGGTTTCTTAAGTCTTTATAGTTACAAACCCAACTCGTTGAATAGTCGAACCCTTGAGGATCCAACGGCTAGTAATCACTCATCAATCTACGATGTAGTTTCACTTCGCGACTTCGGGCTTTGGGGCTCTCTTAAAGTAAATAACTCCTATATGATCGGACGATTGTGTGGATTTCGACTCCTCATGATTAGATCCAATCCTTTAATTCTTCCAAAGGGTTTTCACACCCTTGTTTCCTCACTTGAACCCTGCATGCACTTTCTCTCCTAAGCTCTGGACTCTTTTGTTGTGTGTGTGCTTTTGTGCCTCCCTTGTGAAAGTTTGCACTGTCTCTCTTGGGCTTCATTCTTCTGAAATTCAAGGCCTTCTCCCGCCTTGAGTGGCATCTGTGCACTAAAAGTTGTTCCTTCTAAAATTTGGGCCTTCATGGGGCCGGTCTATGCACTTATGGAGTTGGCTCTGGACGTGCTTTCACTTTGACACCCAGAAGAGAACTTCGGGTTTCTTTTAGAACCTTTAACTAAACCTCAGAACAAAATTTCAATCCTTGGAAGAATTTCTTCATCACAGTATCAGTTGGCTCTTAAAGTACATAGTAAGCTTGTGATTTCCTCATGTTGAGAGCTTTTCTCTTCTCTTCTTTTCATCCTTTAAATTGTTATGTAGATAAGATATTTGTCTACTTGGTTGTAACTTGTAGGGTTTTCTTACTTTCTAGGTAAAATTAAGTAAAGTTGAAATTCTTGTTATTGATAGATCACCTATTAAAGGGGTCACTGGCTTTTATTGTTATGTTTTTGTCTTGATACTATTTTAAATTCTTCCTATCCTTTAATTTAGTAAGATGATGAATTATTATAATAATATACATCTGTGTTATGATGCGGTGACCACGTTACCATATTTCTATGTTTTTGAAGAATTTGTAGTAAAGAATGCTGAGAATTATAGTTGAACTTCATAATAGATTAAATTTATTGGAACTAGATACTTCCTTGTTCCTCAGAACAGTCGTCGGTCTTGAGAACTTAGATGGTCAAAATAAATTGGATAAATCCTAGAATTGAGGGTTGATTATGTGTTTTTGAAGAATTTGTAGTAAAGAATGGTGAGAATTATAGTTGAACTTCATAATAGATTAAATTTATGGAAACTATATACTTCCTTATTCCTCATAACAATCGCCAGTATTGAGACCTTAGATGGTCAAAATCAATCAGATGAATCCTAGACTTGAGCATTGATTATGTGTCTTGGAGGTCCTAACCTTGCAGGATAGGTTGGTTGGGTAGACATTGTATGTGGTGTTATGTGATTGGGTAGATCCTAATTGAAGTTGTATCTAAGTCTAGTTGTGCAATAAGATGAATGAAATAGAATGTGTATTAATGAAGTATGTTTATATCGTGTTACACATGTTCTAACGATGTTTGATATATATATATATATATATATATATATATATATATATATATATATATATATATATATATATATATATATATATATATATATATATATATATATATATATATATATATATATATATATCAAACATCATTAGAACATGTGTAACAAGATATCTTACTGTTCTCATTTACTTATATCAAGTAACAGAGGGGTTGTTACATATGGTATCAGAGTGGGTTCAACCCTACAACATTGCACCGTTACACCATACACCGTGTTAAACTAAATGATTGAATTAGATCGCTAATAAATATATGAAATTGTTCTTGCAG